>JBBJLR010066785.1:0-11138 GCA_037577145.1 Brachypetersius gabonensis
CCGTTAGACTCTACTGATTCTTTCACCATTAGACTCTACTGATTCTTTCACCGTTAGACTCTACTGATTCTTTCACCATTAGACTCTACTGATTCTTTCACAGTTAGACTCTACTGATTCTTTCACTGTTAGACTCTACTGATTCTTTCACCGTTAGACGCTACGGAGCACGCCATTCACTTAACTGGATACACCAAAGCAAACAGGAGGAGAGCATAAAGATACAAGACAACTAGTATTGAGTTCAAAATTAGTTTATTTATTTAAAAGGTATTTTTCTGTATAAAGTTATCATGTTGTTATTACGATTCCCGGTCCTGCCCACTCCCGCGTACATTTTTTCCAGTCCTGTCCCAATCACGTTATTAATAGTGATTTTGTTTTTGTTTGCACAGTTCTAGATGAACACTGTAAGCAGGTTTTAGCCAGAATGAGAAAAAAAGTTAATGTGACTCACTGTTAGCTCAGTGCTAAAAAAGTTAATGTGACTCACTGTTAGCTCAGTGCATTGTAAAATAATTCCATAAGGGCGCTAACAGGATTTCACTTATGTTACGACAGAATTATGGCATTTATGACCTGAAATGAGGGCCTAAGTGGCCAGTTAAAGAAACTACTGGGTAGATGTTTAGAAAAACTAGCTAGTGAGTGGAAGCACAAAGTGGCTGTTTCTAATAAAGTGGCCAGTGATGTGAAGGCCAGGGTAGATGTTTCTAATAAAGTGGCCACTGAGTGTCTGGTAATCAGTCATAATTGGGTTAAAAAAAAAGGTAAAAGATCTTAAAACTAAACTAAACTGAGAACCAAATACCAACAAAATGAATGAATACTGGTATATGAATTATATGAAGTATTGTATACTTATTATATATCAACTTTAATCAACATTTTTATCAACATCTGTTAGGATTGCCCACACCACCCAGGCCTGTGTTTCCAGTCCCCAGTTGTTCTCACAGCTGACTCTTAAGTGTCCCTTAAATTTGATTAAACACAAGAGATGGTTGTTGAATTCAGAAGGACCTCAGACTCAGACTTTGGACCTGACCGGATACTTGCCTGTATTGACTCAACTTGAAACTTTCCTGCACTGACTCGGCGCTTGATCTAAGACTTGCCTTGGGAGATGAATATCAAGGCTTGAGACTTATTTGCAGGGGTGTATCAAGCATTCCAAAAGTGGGGGTGTTCTGGAATGAGAAAGCCAAAGTATAAATACAATCACAGAATTTCTACTTGTACATACATCTAGACCTGGCCTACAGTATGGAAGTAAAACTGTTGTACTGTTAATGTCCCAGAATGCAAGAACCTCATCATACCTCTGGCCTTAATTAACAATTTTAACAACAATTTATACTGCTAAGGTGGTGCATCAAAATCTAACAGGTGTAAATACCAGGCAGCACTGACAATGCCTGAGACACCAATCAGCAGTGCTGTAGTCTAGTTTGCTGTAATAGGTTTACAGTAAACCCCAGTTTTACATGGATCAGGAATTGCGGATTCAGTCACACATGGGTTTTTTTGAGAACCAAACTCTTAGTTTTACATAGAAATCCCCACAATATTGTAAAAACTGCAAATATCGTCCACCTTTTGTTGCTCTTTTGTAGCAATAAATATATTTTTTCTAGATGTTTTCTTACGAAGGGACTTTTTTAAAAAATTCCACACCCTGGTGAACCCCCACGCCCCAAGTGCAATTTCTCAGCAGTGCAAGCACTCAGACACATCAAACTCCACAGTTCGATTGATCTCCAGGAGACCTTTCTAATGAGCCATCATTTGTATTTTTAGCTCAGGGGTTAAACCGCTCACTTCACTGCGGTGTCCCAATACTTCTGAGTTGCATATCTTGGCAGGGAATTTACATTAAAAGAGGTGAAGATGGGTTTACCCATCTGGGAGCATTTTTAGGGTTTACACTATAAAAACAGCCTTTTTTAAAACACAACAATGCAGTTTTTCACTATACATGGGTGCTCTTGGAGCATAACCCAAGAGGTAGGTCACTGTACTGTCTTGTTCTATTACAGCGGTATCAGTACTGCAGCCTGTGATTTACTGGATATATGCAAACACAAAAACTTTCAAGTACTTTTAATGTTTGTGCTAGGTGCATGGTCCCCCACCTCCTTGATGTTTGAGTGAAAACCACAAAGCAGAGACCCATTAGGGGATACACATTGCAAACCTGTGTTAGTCGACTTCACTTCCTTAGGTTTGGTTGAAAAAGGAGTCTATTCTCACCTGCCTTTTCCTTTTGTAGATCCTAATATTGCATGACAAAAAAAGAATGACTTTTCAAAACATAGTCTGTCATAGGCCTATTCTCCTATTCGCCTGTCGAGAAAATGCTGGTGTTATGACAGACAGTGAATTTTGCTTGACTAATTTAGCGTGATGCACTGTATTCTATCTGTTGAGTGTTTACTCTTCATCCAAAACCCAATACGTTCCTAAACTTTGCTCACTCACACACCTCGTTCATTCATTTTGAAATCTGTGGCTTCCGTTCCCTTCTGTGGCAGTCAAGCTTAGGGTTGCTGACCCATATAGCATGGTTTTAATATTGGGCGGGGGGGAGGGGGGGGGGGTGCTATGTCCTTGCTTATTTGCTTACTTGAAACGCAGATGACTTGTTCCCACATCCGTGTAAAGGTGCTTAATATCTTTAAAAGATTGTTAAATTTCTCATGCTTACAAATCTTATTAACAAAAATGTTATTTAGAGAACTAAAATAGCTCCACTGGTACAATATTTTGTATAGAAGATTCTTTACTCCTTTTGTGCATGATATGTAAGATTTGTTCAAGGCTTCATCAGCGGTCACAGTTAATGGAGAACAGATGGCACAGCAGAGGGTTCAACTCATGACAATAATAGATTTTTAATCCAGGCCTCCAAGTTTTTCTTAAAGGCCAATAAGATAGCAGCAATAAATTTGTTTCTCAAATCAAGTCCTGTGGTCGTCCAGATTTTCCCATTGCGGTAACTGACCCTGCTCAATTTGTAAAGATGTTTTAGCCAAGGCTCTTAGTCTCTTAGAATGAATGATCTTTCTGTAATAATATCTGCAGGCCTGTTTTCAGACATTTTCGAGAAGCAGAGCCCCATTTGAATGAAATGTATTCAGCTATTCTGTAAACCTTATATGTTATAGTAATGTACAAGGCGCATTATCCATGGTATATGTCAGCTTTGGTTTATGTTCTTATGACACAGGTTAAGCTCAGTTATTGTCAGGTTAAAATCATAACTGGATTAAGACCCCTCACAGCGGGGTTAAGATTAGTTACTGGTGGGTTAAGATCAGTCATAGCCAGATTATTCTTTATTACAAATGGTTAATGACAGTCATAACAGGGTTCAGCTAAAATCATGGGCTAAAATCAGTCCTACTTGAGTTAAGATAAATTATAACTGGGCTAAAATCAGTCATAGCCAGCATAATTTCAGTCATAGTTTGGTTATATTCAGTTATTACTGGGTTAATCACAGTCATAACCGGATTAAACCGGATTAACCAAATTATAACTTGGTTAAGGTCAGTTAGGTCAGTCAGGAACTCATATTACAGAGGACCTAACTTGGGGTGTGAAAACAGCTGACCTGTTT
Organism: Brachypetersius gabonensis; assembly: GCA_037577145.1. NCBI lineage: Eukaryota > Metazoa > Chordata > Actinopteri > Characiformes > Alestidae > Brachypetersius > Brachypetersius gabonensis. Next base: position 3,623 of record JBBJLR010066785.1, read on the forward strand.
TATTAAATATTTAGATTAGCCTTATTTTTTTTGTTTATGTATTTATTTGGTGCATTTTATTTATTTCTCTTTTATATCTCTTTATTAACACTGTTAAGATTGCACTTAATTTCGTTGTACTTGTACAATGACAATAAAAGTATTCTATTCTATTCTATTCTATTCTATCAGTCAGAGCCAGGATAATCTCAGTCTATATTAAGATCAGTCATAACTGGGTAAAGCATAAAAAAGGTAAATAATCTCAAACTTAAATTGAGCATGAAATAGCAAAAAAACATACTATTATTTGTTATATTTTGGCTCAGTTTTTCATACATTTCTAATTACACCGATTGTACATAATTGTACTTAATCTACATATCAAATTGTACAATGTAATGACTGCCTCCCAGATGTTTGTCTGCACATGTGTCTGAGAGCTTGTGTGAAACATGTAGGAACTGACTGAACTATTTCCTCACATTTGTAATGTCATGCACTGCAGTGAAAGTGACTCATACACTAACTAATCACGTTATGGGAACCCTGTATTTTGTAGCTGCTTTTTTTTTGCTGCTGTACAGTTAAACGCTTGTCATCATCTAGCCGTTCTGTGGTCAGTTTGTGACTAAAAGCGTGTTCTGGCTCGTATGATTTCATGGTGAACCACCTTCCACTTGGCCAGTGACTTAAAAAAGCACACTATCATGAGTGTATTTTGAGAATGCTTGCACTTCTGTCTGTGCAAATCAGCCATAAGATCCACATACCACAGCCTGGCTGAACAACTTTTGCTTTAAAGAACCATTTTAAATAAAGTGGCCAGGGAGTGTACATGCAAAGTATGTGTCCAATGAACAGAAGGGCTAAGTAGGTGCTTCTTGAAAAGTGGCCAGTGAGTGGAAACCCATGGGTGTGTTACGGGAAGCACGAGGCAGATGTTTCTAGTAAAAGTGTGTACGGAGAACATGGAAAAACATGTATTTTAGTACTTTACTTTCATAACAGCTTCCCACATAAGACATCATATTGAAATGTCTACTTCGATTAAACATTCTCACTCGGTGCTTCAACAATTCCACTTGTTAAAATGAGTACCTGCTTATTTAGGCACATTTGGCATAATGTGGTGGTCTGACTCAACCTGTTCGAATAAGACTGAACTCGATTTGGCACTGTGATGAAACCCTAATGCCTGCGTTGATACCATCAAGCTGTCGATCATGATTAAGGTATCCTTTCACAATTTAAACCATGAGGGTCCATACAGGTCTCTGATTTCCAGGCTGAGTCACGTCTCTTACAGTGGTTGTGTGTGCAGTCCTGTTTCATTCTCAGGAAGTTCACTGAGCTCTTAACCCTTAGAAAGTGAGGTCAACAAATGTTAAATTGATGTCATTCAGCAAAACTGCTCTTGCTTAGAAGTTCCCCTGGTTTATATTGATGCCTAAGACGTCAGGTTTCGTGCTGAGCTTTGTTTGGTGTTCCTATGTCAAAAAAACGAAAGATCTTTGAACCAGGGACAGCTTTCAGGAGAGACTCCACTCACAAACCTGCAGAGTGACGGCACGCCAAACGAAACAGCAGCAAACTGCGAGCGTGTAGGAAAACAAACACAGATTCTAGACACTGTATATATTTGTGAAATCAGATTTAACTAATACACTTTGAGTGATGTGTTAAATATCCTTCAGACATGTCGACATGTCATGTGGCCTCATGGACCCAGTACTGCTCTCACTCTCAACTCCTATAAGACTCTTCTTTGTTTATTCTTATCAAACAAAATGTATTTATTGTCAGATAGATTGACTGAAGTTTCATCATTTTACTGGGAAGATTTACTTGATGGTCACTTGCATCACATCAATACACCACACACACCCAACAACATCATAGTTTAGCCTTTTTTATTCTTGGTTTATCTTAATATAAAACATATCATTCAAACCTTTTTTTAACTTTTTAAACTCTACTCTTTTAATTGGTATTAAATGAAAAAAAACCCCAATTAATTTAAAATTGAACATTTATATGAATACTATGATCATATCATGATATATTATGATGGCTGCATGTACGTTCCCATCATGTGATAAGGGAGGTATGGATTACTTAAATGATTGACAGGTTAAGGAAGATGTTTGGTGCCTACCCTAAATTGCTCAATATTCAGTTTTCGTTACAAGTTATTCAGTATCTCCTATGAATCATTCCGGATCTACAATGGAATTTTCAGAAACGTCTATGAATTATCAGCTATGAATTATGCAATATCTATTTAGGATTATTCAGTATTTACGATTAATTATTCAGTATCTAATATGAGTTACTCAGAATCTACTATGGCTTATTCAGTAACTTCTTTATTCATTAAACTGGGTAACACTTTTTTTTTTTAAAGTTTCATTGCGATTTTTGATGTTTCTTAGTCAAGTTTTGCTGATTCAGAAAATCACATCAGTTATTTCCTGCCTTCAATGTTTCAAGAGATAAACTAAATTATATGTATTTTTTTCATTATAAGATTGTTATAATACTACCCCTGTTATCTACATGTACAACAAACAAACAACATATTAATATGCAAGAAGTTATAAGTATAACAAAAGACCGTCAGTTGAGCCGCCAAGTTATCAGTTAATCAGGATCTACTATAAATTGCTATCAATTATTCGATATGTAGTACAAAATATTCAGTATCGGCTACGAGTCACTGAGTATCCACTACAAATGATTCTGTATCTTCAGTATCTACTATGAGTTATTCAGTATCTATTGTGACCTAATATTTAGTATCAATTTCAATGAACTATTCTGAATCACAAGCACATACACAGTTACAAATATTAATGCTCTTCCAATTTTTAAACTGAGTTTAGATTGAGCCAGTAAGTACAGCAGCTAAGCTCAAATGCAAAGGCATTTTTTACCCTTTTTTTTTCATTTTCTGTAGAATTTGCTATACACCAACCATATCATATACACATGTAAACCACAGTGCATGACCATGTGCTGTCTCAAAAAAAGGCTAATTAGTGACATAAACAGACATATTGTCAAAGAACTAAAAGACTATATCACAGCAGACAATGATGTATGGTAGATCTGAAAGATCCTGAGATGGCCACTGTTACCCATTTTACATACAGAAGTGGAAAAATACACATAAATTACACACAATCTCAGGTTTGCAAATTATTGCCATCAAAGTACCCCAATTCCTCTCAACCACTGGGCCGCGAATGTAAAATCGTGACAGGCCATTGGTCCGCAATTGGCTATTTAATATCATCTAACGTGGCCAAGTAGGCCTTGGCAACATGCTGTGATGGATAGGTGGGCATTGCTGTGGGATACACTCCAACAAGGACTGTGAGCTTCTCACACTCCAATTCCATGATATAACCGAGTAGGCTGAATCATGTAGTGTGCAGAACTGTTTTTCTACATTTTTGTTTCCTGGCAGTAATCAGGTCTCGTCTGCTTCCTACCATGACTGCCCGACTCAAAACACCCAAAGCCAGAGAAATGCATCATTCAGAAACCTGGTTCCAAACTTCCTGGTTGTTCGATTTTCAGCTGCAGGGATCATGATTCACAATTCGTTATTGGTCACATATACAGTTATACAATTACAACAATTACAACATATGGTGAAATAAGCCCCTGAAACATGTCTGCTATATAGTTACAGCAAATTTAAGGGAATTAGAACTAAGTATTAAAAATATGTTGAATAATCCATTCAATCTTGACCCTTAAGTAACCCATTCATAGCCCATCCATAACCATTTATGATCCATCCATAACCTTTTCATATCCCATTTATAATCCATCTAGAGCCCTTAAATAGTCCATCCATAGCCCATCCATAATCTATTCATTAACCATTCGTAACCCACCCTTTTCCTGTCCATAGCCCATCCGTGACCCACTCATAGCCACTCCAGATTCCATCCATAGCTCACCCATTATCTATTAATAATTCATCCATAACTCATAAATAACATATGCATAGCCCCTCCATAACTCATTCATAGCCCACCCATAATCCATTCACAGCCCATTCATCAACCTTTCATAGCCCATTCATGGTGCATTCATAACTTATTCATAACCCATTGATGGTCTTTTGATATTGTAAAATTACAAAACTATTTCCAATTGTACTTTAACAGCATTGCATTTCTCTCACACCTTTTCCACTATAACATCTGGAAACAGCCCAGTGTAACTTTCACTAGTATAGTTTATGTTGGACTTTTATTATGAATGTTGTGTTTTCTCTTTGTTTGTGTTTTTTGGTCATTGTGCCATGTTCCTTTACTGATAAAAAAGAAAGAAAGAAAGCATGGAAGTCTGCATGTTCGCCTCCTGTCTGGACAAACCAAGCCAGTACACCCAGTGACACCCAGTCTTTAGATCATATTTCTGCTCGATAGACATAATTAGTGTCAACATGTGGCATATTTCTAACCATCATTCTATTGCTTTTATAGCTGTACAGAGCAAATACAAAGGAATCCCTTCATTTTAATGCATTCTGCAAAAGTTAATATTGGCAGTGGCTAAACTGATCATTATGTTCTACAGAGCCATAAAACTGCCTGAAGTTTAGCTCAGCCTATTTATTTATTTTTTCAGATTTCCCAGAAAGTAGTTTTTTCACGCAGACTGTAAAGCGCCTCACAGCCCGTCTCGTCTGCTTTTTTTTGGTTTCTGACTGGGAACTTCTCCCGAGTCTGACCTGATGGACTGTAGTGTGAAATGTGAGCATAATTAAGATTGAGTCCATATATTATATTATTTTTGTTTGGTTTATTCAAGTAGATTGAAAATGAAAACTGGAGTCAGATTCACATACTTGGCCTATAAAGCTGATTTTGATTCTGAAAGTAGCAGCTTATTGAAGGCATCAGTTTATCCTGTGTAACTATGGTGGATCTGATGTTCTTGCAAATGAAATCACCAATATTTGGAGGTAAAGCGCTGTTGCACAGACCAAGTCACATTCCTGAATGTGTAAAACAGATTTGCACAAAAAAGCCTCATTTGCATTAAGCTATGGCCCTCCAGTTCAAATCCATGTTATCTTGTTCAGTAAGGAAGTGGCTTATCTCCCAGCAGGCTGGTGGGAAACACTTCTCCTGAGGGAAATATTCTTGTTGTTGTAAGTATTTTGTAAGTATAAATGATTAATAGAAATGTTAGCCCAAAGTGTTAGTCATGCTATATAGTGGTCATTTCTGTTTTTGCTTGGCTGACCCAGAGATTTGCCAAAGCTCCAGCTCATTGCTTTTGCCAAAACAGTTTCTGACCCACTGAAAGGCTTTTTTGCACATGGGAGGTAAACACATATCTCAGGGTGAAGGATTTAGCCACACTTTGGATGATTAGAATCAGATTCAGAATAAGAATCAGAAAATATTTCTGATCCTGGAGGAAACTGATTATGTTATGACTGCACAGATGCACAAACACAGAGAGAAGAATGATTGAAAAGTCTAAAAAGTCTAAATAAATTTAAATAAAATATGTAAAAAAAAAAAAACATGGCAAAAAAAAAAAAAAGAAGAACATCCAACCCACTCAACAAAACAGGTGAACCACAGTGGCTTTATAGCTACCTAAGAGCAATAACACTTAAAGCAGAAAAATGTGGAAAACAGGATAGACTTCAACATCAAAACAAAAATCTCAATAATGTCCATTTCACAGCTCTTTAGTGTTGACAGTACAGACAATCTCAGTGTGATCACATTATTCCAATTTGTTCAAGTTTATCTTAAAGGTCCCATGACATGCTGCTTTTTTCTGCTTTTATATAGGTCTTAGTGGCCGCCCAATACTGTATCTGGCTAGGGGAACTCATATTAATGTAAAACAAATAAAAATGAAATTTTCATGTCATGGGACCTTTAAGCAGAAGCTGGTTTCTAACACAAGGAAAAAAAAAATTAAATAAACAAAATTTTAAAAAATTCCCCCAAATGTGCATGGAATAACTAATACAATCAAGCACCCTGATAAGTGGGTAAATTCAGATCACACATGAATTAGATTTACAAAATCATTCTAAAACTTCTTTTTTTGTTACTTATTTGCATACAATGCACAAACGTTTCAGAACATGACCAGGTAATAAGGCAAGCATTTATATAATCAGTAAAACAAAAAGAATATCTCAGACATTTGTTACTTACAAAGGATTTTTGAGTGCAGCACAGACAGCTTCTCCTTTTAGGATTCTCACGATGCGCTCCACAGCCAAATACAAGGAATTCTATCTTATTGCATTGGGCTCTACCAGGTGATGTTTACAGTTATACAGTTATACAGGTGATACAGTGCTTCTCTGCAGCAATAGTAGACCTTGGCCTCTTATTCCAGAGAGCCTGGGACTTAGAGAAGACTGACCTTGAAAGTTTCCTGTAAGCCTCTGCTCTGTGTACATTCTCAACATCCACTGTGGAAACCAGTTTATACTGAAGGCCATGATCTTCTGCCATAATTGTATCAACATCAAAGAATTCAACTTCTCTCTTCATCATCAGATCAATCATCTTCATCAGTTGCTTTTTCCTCAGTTGCCTCTTCATCGTCGTCGTTAATATTTTCATCATAAAAACTTTATTAAGATTTGAACCATTGTCAGTTATGGTTCGGACTATTTTTACTGACATATTGCATACATATTGCACATGTGTGCATGTGATTCTTTGCACCTGTCAAAGCATCAAATGTATGAGGACCCTCTAACTGCTTGCACGTAAGAGCAACAGAATGTTTCTAAAACTGCCTGGATCCAGCCAATGTGCTGTTTACACCGATTAAACTCCTTTGCACAGCCCAGTTGTTGTGGCCATATATGGAAGCTTCCCCATTGCTTCTGTCACTTGTTCCTTCATGATTGTGATGTCTGCATCAATGTTGTGCTGCAATGTAGATCGAGACATTACCACACACTTTGGCTGCAAACCCAGGACAAGGCTTTGGAATAAGGGCTGTTCAACAAGAGAGAAGGGCTGCAGACCTTGTACTGTGCAGCGGAGTCCAGTGTTATGCACCGTTTTCTGAGAGATTTGCCTTGTTTATTCAAGCTTTATTTGTTTGACTTTTGAAGATGTCAGATGTCCCAGCTTGAGTGCAGGCAACCATGGTTAGTTATTTCTGCAACTGACAGACATGCTTCCTCTATAAAAGTCTGTAAATAATGTCAGAGTTAATAATAATAATTATAATAATAATTATAATAATACAGTAATCCTCCAGTTTTCCGCAGATCAGGTGTTGTGGATTCAGTCACATGTTTTTTGAGAACCTGTGACGGTTCGGACTTGTTTAGGCCCTGGTTCCCGGTCACGTGCCGGTTTTGTCTATTTTTGGTTTAGTCACGTGCCCGTGGTTTTCAGTTTCCCTCTGTTTTCTTGTTTCCTTTCTGTTTTTGTTCTAGGATGTATTTGGGTTCTTGTGTTTGTTTTATGCTTATGGACTGGTTCCCGCCATTAAGGCGATGAGGCCTTAATGGCCG
>JBBJLR010066796.1:0-11138 GCA_037577145.1 Brachypetersius gabonensis
AAGAGGTTTAATCCCAAGCTATTTTCAACACTTTTCATTGGTAAATAATTTCTAAATTTTACAGACCCACGTGGAGACTGACCAATAGTATCAAATTATGAAAATAAAACAACAAAGACCAAAAGTGGAGTTACGAGGTTTCCGCCCGACAGCGCCGATATGCTATTTACAATATGTATAGGCAGTAAAAGTTACACGATTGTTTTATTAAATTAAATCTACAATGGACCACATGCTAAAACATGCTAATTGTATATCAAACCAAACCTTCTCCAGTTTCACACGACTGCTTGCATTGGAGGTGATCTTCAGCTCGAGCTCCATACTTTCCACCCGTGCTCTTTTCCCATCTTTAACCTCTACGTCTATCCTGCTGTCTTTCTCTCCTTCTGGCGAGAAGGGTCGCTTCTTACTTGTGGGAGAGCTGTTGCCTGTTCATGAGGGGAAAAGGAGGCAGGGAGATTTAGTTTAGAGTAGAGGAGCATGAAAGAACTTTAATATTTCAGTTCATACAAAATTAAAATAAAAGATTAAAATCTGGTGCATCCTTTTGTTGACATGAATGCAAGGCATTTATTTCACAACAGCAATACGACTCATTCATATGCCCTCATCATTTTCCCCAAAATACCCATTAAACCAGTACGTAAATAGCACAGGAGTGTGTAAGTCAAGCTTAGATCGGATCATTTTCCAGCAAGGCTACAACTGCAGGAGGTTAAGGAATGTCAAGAAAGAGAGAAAACTAATAAATCAAGTAGCTTTACAGATTTGTTTCCTTAGAACCTAACCAGTATTGTGCACAAACCCCCCCGCAAATTCGCAGACATCGCAGATACCCTCTGCATGTTTTCTACTTTTTTTTGCATTTGAGGTTTTTCAAATTTGAGGTTTACTGTACTGTAAAGCAGGTTTAGAACTTCCTGGGATTGTTTCACTTTTGGATGTTTGCATATTGCTTCTCTGCAGTTTCCATTTTTTATTACCTGGGCCATCTGCTGCTTTAGAACTTTGTATAACCTCTGCATCTTTCTTCTTATCTTTTGTGCCATTCACATCCATCTTCTCCATGGTTCTGTCTTTCACCTCGTCTGCCTCACTGTGCAACATGAAGCCCTCTTTCACTTCTGGGTTGCACTCTAGGCCAGCATCAAGAGAGCTGAGAGCAGATGACAAGGAGCTCTTGGTGCTTTTCTCCTCGGCTGAACCGTTGTTGAGAGAGGCTCCATCGAAATTCACAGGAGCCAACTCCATATTGAACAGTTGGTACACAGACATCTTGTTCGGGTCACTCTTCTTGTCAGATTCAGAAACCTGGGAAGAAGAAAAAAAAACTTAAATCGCATAAGGACAGAAAATTATCTAGCACAACACTGCAGCTTTTGACCCAACAAAAACTGTACTATTGCTCTGTAATGATACTAAAATTCAAACTGGAGTATGAAATAAAAACTCTGCTTTCAAAATAATCATAAATAATGATCTTTCACCTTCAGGCCATCTTCGGTGTGCGTTCCAGTTCAGATTTTAACTAGACCTGAATGTTTGTTTACATCGTCATCAGGCTGCCTCTGCAGGCAGAATGGTTAAATGTTAAGCCTGAGGTGAAATCAAATACATTAGGCCTTAATCTATCAAGCTCCTCTATCAGATTTCCACACTAACCTGGAAGCTCCCCAACAGCAGCAGGGCAAAATGCATCTTATGGAAAAACAGAGAAGGGTCTCACTGGTTTGATGCTCAGCCAATCAGCAGAGTCTAGTAACAACAGAGGCTGCACATGCAAAACTGGTCGTGTAACAAATTTGATACGATGCTCAGATTCAAGACTGTCTCTGTCTCTCAGGGCTACAGATGTCTGCCGAGGTTGCAGTTAGAGTGGTAATATAGGTCCTGGTTAAGAAGATATAAGAAACCATATCCACAGATCAAGTATTGTCATGGAGATCTGGAGCAAGCCTAAGTCTGAAACTTTTTCTAAGATCGTCTCCCTAACTGGACTTGAGTTGGGTATTTTATAGGCATAATAAAGCATTGATTCTTCCCACCTCATAGCATTCCACCAACTAGTTTCAATAGCCTTCCACCAACTAGCTGCATGCTGACCTTGCAGCATGCACAGGTCAGCTGCAAGCTTAAACTGTGCCCAGTTGTCTTCAGAGCACTGCACTGCTGTGAAAAGTCTCTGCACTGTTGCTGCATGGGCAGGCTGCACTGCATGGTCTGGCACATAAATATTAACATACGGTTCACACAGCGCCTCCCTCACTTCCCGTAAGATAGCCTGCATTCAGTCTCTGAGCTATGGTCTCCATGGCAACAACTCAGAAATGTTCATTTTTACTTTTTATATAGTGCTGAAGACCAGCGGACAAGCTTTTTGATGTAACACAAATATTGCTAATGTGACTTTAAACACTCACACTTGGGGGAGATATATATACATAAATATAAATATATATATATACATACATACACACACACACACACATCCATCATCATACAGGAACTGAGATCAGCTCAAAGGGACTGTAAAGGTCCCTGTAATCAGAAGGTTATGGGTTCGAATCCTAGGACTGCTAGTGATACCTCTGAGGTATCCTTGAGCAAGATACCATCCCCACACAATGCTTCCCGGGTTCTGTGTCAATGGCTACATGTGGTGAATGCGACGTGTTGTGTTCACACATGACTATAAGGGACCACTGCACTTTACTGGCAAGAATAGCTATTAGCATGCAAACCAAAAAGGCATGATTAGCATGGATCACAGAAATATTCTGTACATATATGTACAAAAAGATGAGGTTTGAACAGTACTGTTCACCCCAGCAGAATCTGCACTGGAAACAGACAAAGACACACTAAGTTATCCAACTAACTGGCTAGACAAAAACACACCACACACACAAAGGCTTTGGAATAAGTGAATGTACTAGATTGATCCTGACCATCCATTTCCTCTGTCCTAGCTTCACAAAAAGCTCTTTCCAAAACCATGGCTGCTGTAACTGCTAGCACCATCCCTTTTCCAACACTAGTGTTCATGGCGCATATCCCCTGTGCTCCAATCCCTAACCGCAGAGTGAAGAAACCAGTGTCTCTCGCTGCAGGTTTGGAAGAGTTGTGTAGGGATGGGGTTGAGCAAACATGTAGTGGGACCACTACAATCTGCAGTTCAGATACCTCACTCTCCATGAAAGGGGTACAAGTTAGAACAGTAATTATGCACTTCCTGAGTAGGTATAATGTGACAAGGGTTGGCCCTGTGTGAATCAAAGAATTGGTTACTGAGAGAAACCACCTTTTCAATGAAGAGTTCTACTGAGTGGATTGTGTCTGAGGGAGGTGGAGGAAGTCTAAGCTATGTTTTAAGCTAAATAACTGTATGTGATGCAGTTAATTTTGTTGCAGCAGAATGCAGCTTTGGCATCAGTGATGTCGGATGAGAAGGAAGACAGGAGTGACTGATCAGCTGGGTCTTATATTTATGCCATTTTTTCTCAGCAGCTCTGAAAGAGGTCCAAAGCATTTAAAAGGTCTCTGTCAGCCATGAGTGAGGGAGGCTAGAGCGAGTCGGTTTGGTGGATAGCAGAGACAGTTTATCGTGTAGAACAGAGAGATTCTGCAGGCATCACCTGACCTCAAGTGAGGAAAACATGCTGAGAGGAGGCAACGCAGGGGCTACCACTTGAGCGGTAGAGAGGTTGTGGTAGTATGAGATCTGCTGTGTAGTAACAGGGGACAGTTCCAGAAGGCAGATAGTGAAATAACTAAGTTAATAGTCAGAGATATATAGAGGCGTGACAGCGATGCAATTAGCTGCACAGTTCCTAAGAAGGCTAATGTCAAGTGCCTTGCCAGCTTTGTGGGTTGGAGGACAGCAAACCAGGCAGAGGTCAAAAGAGTTGAGTAAAGGATTGTCCTAGTCAGGGATGGCAGATAGAAATTTGTCTAGTTCATCTAGTTGCCCAAAAGTCCAGGTGGACGATAGATGGCTATTACAGAGAGTTTCTAAGAAGCAGATACCAGGATAGCGTTGTATTCAAATGAGCATCCTTCTATGTAATCATTGTCTCTCCTCTGGAAATGTCCAAACCATCTCAGTCTTGCTTCTCTGGCTTTATCTCCAAAGCATCTAACATGAGCTGTCCCTCCGGATCCTATTCATCCTCATCACTCCCAAAGAGAACCTGAACATCTTGAGCTCTGCAATCTCTTTTAAGCTTTTCCTTATAAGCACCGTCTCCAAACCATACAACATTGCTGGTCTCACTACCGTCTTGTACAAATTTTCTTTCATTCTTGATGAAACCCTTTGCTTTGGACCGTAGACCCCAAGCATTTTAAGTCCTCTACCTTCTTTACTTCTTTTTTCTGCAACATCACTGGTCCACTTGTGTCCCTCTCATTTACACACATGTATTCTGTCTTGCTGCGACTAATCTTTATTCCTCTTTTTTCCAGTACATATCTCCACCTCTCTAGCCTTTTCTCTTTACTTGCGCCCTGCTCTCAGCGCAGAACACAATGCCATCTGCAAACATCATAGTCTATGGAGATTCCTGTCTAACATCATCTGTCAGCCTGTCCATCACCAAAGCAAACATGAAGGGGATTAGGGCCGACCCTTAAAGCAGTCCCATCTCCACCTTGAACTCTGTCACTCCTACAGCACACCTCACTGCTGTCTCACAGCTCTCATATATGTCCTGCACCACTTTAACATACTTCTCTGCCACTCCAGACCTCCTCATGCAATACAACAGCTCCTAATTTGGCACCCTGTCATATGCTTTCTCTAAATCTACAAAGACACAGTGCAGCTGCCTGCGACCTTCTCTATACTTCTCCATCAGCATCCTTAAAGCAAAATAGCACCTGCAGTCGGCGTTCAGTAAATAATGCATTAACGTGATAACGATATATATATACATCCCCTCAACCACCTACCCTCTGTATGCATCGGTACATAAAAGTCACCTTTAGTAAATTAAAACTGATTTCACGTTCAGTGAAATAGCTCAAGGTAATCATAGGGTTCCGACATGGCTGGCAATCCAGACTGCCACTATATAGTCTCAGAAAACATTAAAACATAAATTCCAAAGGCTTTCTCCAGATTTATGAGAATGAATTTCACATTGTTCACACTGGGTGCTGTGCTGTGTTCCCCCATAACTAAGGGGCCATTTTACTTTGCAAATTGTGCCCAAAATTGCATGGATCACAGCATTCGCATAGGAGAGGGTATGGGACCACATGGCTCAAACTCAAGACATGACGGAGCAGCATAGCCCTTACACATATCTATGGGTGTGTCAGTCAAATAATCTAATTTAATTTTGCATTCCACTTAGATTACATGTTCCTTAGCAATCTAAATATAAAGCACAGCATGTCATGTCTATGTCATGCCTAAATATCCTTCAGAGTTTCAGTGCTTTCGGTGGAACGCTGCATGTGGTAAGCTAAAACCCTCCTGAACAAAGACAGTGGAATACTAGCCATGGAATGTACCATTCACAGAAAATGGGTGTTGCAATAAACTCAACAGTAGAGACAACATTCCTGAGGAAACTGAGATGGGCCGGATGCGCATGCCCCAGATGAGCTGATGTTCAAACTGTTCTGAAAACTGTTCACTTGTAAACAATTGCCAATCAGTTCTTCCAAGTATATTACAAAATGTTTCATGGTAAACAGGAACACCAGAAAGTGTCTTGTGCCGTTCGGAGAAATGAATCATATGATGACCTTTGTTTGTGGAAAACACACTCAAGTCTATGAGAATCTCTTCTACACAAGTTGGCTTAAACAACTGACAACCCATGTTTCTTTCGGAAGTGTTGAAGGCAATATTGATATAATGTGAATAAACATGTTTGCATGTTGTATCAAGCAAATATCCCATCATAAGAACAAGAAAACATGGGCCTATCAACTGTGTATTATTGTTTCATGGATGCAGATACAAATCTGCAATAAGTTAAAAATTGTACAATGTATAGTCTGTTATATGTGTAGTCGTGTTTTTGACTGAAGCTAAATCTAGATGTGACAAGCCATTTTAAACTGCATTGTTTTTGTCATGTACGTACCCGGGCAAAGACAGAAAATTGCAGCTTGGCGATCTGATGACAACGAGTTCCCAGGTTCAGTCGTGTGTGAATGTTTCCTTAACTTATAATTATTCGCGGAAACCCCCGCAAATTGGTGGAATCTGGGAGCATACAAACTTTTCGTGGGAGCATACAAATTTCATGCTTTTTAGTGCCAATGATGACAATAATTTTGTAACATAAAATTAGCGCAAACTTTTTCTGTACTGTCCGGAGGACACAAAGCAACGCGTCTTTGGACGGTGAAATACCCCGGCACTCAGAGCCGGGAGGTTTAAAAGTAGCCAATCCGAGAGCGGATTAATTTTTTCCTTGCTGCTGATGACGCATATCTGCCAATTGCAGATCAGCATTCGCGCAACAGTTTACCTTTACGTTTTGTTCAAAAGTAATATATTAAGCTGAAAACTAAGTGTTTTGAAAACATATTTAGTATTTTGACTTCATTCCAAATGCTCTTGGAACACAATTCCCGCAAATTTCGGGGGTACTCCAAGCTACAGAAAAGCTATAAACGGCTGCCATACCTTCTTCACCGGCGGAGACGGTGCAGGCTTCCCAACATTTCCGGTTCGGGCTGGTGGGCCTGATGGGAGTGTCATGGACTGAAAACACATGAGCAAAGTAGTCACCGCACTGTAACAAAAGTAAAATTACCAGCAGCAGTTTTCATTGCAACGTATTTTTTTTTACGATTATAGTTAAGATACCTGCAGATGTCCTGTTCTACGCCATCTCTTCTTGGCGGCCTCTGAACGATTCCCTTTACGGGGCATCCTCACCTTTTACGAAGCATGTACAGTCATTACTGGAAGTGTGTTGATGTTCTGCTGTGTAGTTGATGCATGCTATGAATGAAGGATGAGGAGAATATGTGCTGATGCACAACGAGTAGCAGAAAAGACTAGCAGAATAGATTTGTATTATAGAATGCAACTGACATAACTTATGAGAAAAACATTAAACATGGGTTTCTTTGAGCAAGACATTTTAAATTCACATATTGTTAACTGACAGCTTTTCCTGAATTTCTCTTGTCGATATGTAAGTTTACACAACGTCTAACAATATTTCTAGTGTACAATTCAGTGTATGTATTTTTTCTTTTTTTCCCCATCTTATCCCAAAGCCCGAAAGTATTGTTCATGCATTGCACAAATGATTAGCAAAGTACAGTTAAAAAGGATTAACTAAAAACACAAACGTTTACCAGTTGAACGTTTGACTTTTAGAAACTTAGAAATCCTGTACTGCAAAGGCAAAAGACCGTAACATCAATTTTGGGCGAAAATTAGTTATTACCATTTTTGGAATAACGGACATCAGTTTTATCATGTAGACAAATATCTTGAGTCAATGTTGTTATTTTATGGTAAAAATGAGATGTTGGTTTTGCCGTAACTTCCGAAAACAGAGGGAAAACCAAGATAGAATCCCATAAGATCCCAGTTGCGGTCTTTTAGCTTTGTTCCGCTGCTCTCTAGAACACTGGAGTTAAGTTACAGTAAAGTTAAAGCGCTCTGTCTTTGTTTTACCAAGCATTGAAGTAAAGATACTGTTTGCGAGGCTTTAAAATAACGTCCATAAAGTCCAAACGCTCAATAAATTATAAGGTATTTTGCCTTTTTATGACCCAGAAAATGCAAAAGCAGAATACAGTAAATTCCGAATAAGGGTCAAAAATCAAGTTTGAACTTAATTTTTTTTTAAATGTAGATAAAAGTATTCATTATGACAACTACCTGCACATTTTCAGTGTCCTACCGATCATACAGTTGGCTGGACAACAAAAAAACTTCAAAGTCATTTTTTCAGTTTCCCACTCTGGGAAGTTAAGGTCTTTTGCCTTTGTAGGGAAGTGTAGCTCGAACACAATGCGAATCGACGTTGTTCTGATTTCACTACTTGTAATTCCTGAGCATCAGATGTAGTAAACAGTTGGTAAACAAACTCCTTTAAGAAGCCAGGTAGCAAGCGTCCTTGCTAATGATTTAAAAGATATTGGCAGCACTGAAATGGAGTGAAACTAGCTGAAAAAAAGAAAACCAGAACAGGCTTAATGCCACTGTATGTATACAACAGACAAGTATGAATCTGCATATCAATAGTCACAGGGAACAATTAAAACCACACTACTCAAAGAAAACCTTATAAACTCATTACAGTCGATAGTCTGCGAATGTCCTAAATTTACAGACTATCAAATACTCACAGTCGCTGCTCTCTGAAAGAAAGCATACATTAAATTCCTTTGGTTTTCACAGAAAATGCAGAGGCTGCTCTATTGTTTCCTCCTCCCCCCGCTTCCCCCCTTTTTTCCTTTTCATTTCAAAATAAAAGTCCAATAATAGTGGACAGACATGCATGACCACACATGACTGTGAAACTGATGTCTTCAAGACCTAGAAACAGCGGGTAGAATACATTTATCACCTGTAAACGCCACACACGGTCAAAATAAACTTACAAGAACATCTCGGATCTCTTACATTAAATGAAAATAACGAGTCAGTTCTCTTTATCCAGTCAGAGGTGAGGGGTGGTTGCCGTGGTTTTTCCATGTCGATATACTCTTTATGGACAAAAGTATTGGGACACACATCTTAATTCAGGGATTGGACTAGGCCCCTTATTTCTAAAGATGGACAATCTTGATGCTTCACCTCTCTAAAATCTTGTGGAAGGCCTTTTAAGAAGACAGGAAGCTGTTATAGCGGGAAAGGTGTTGTCCAACTCTATATTTAAGTCTATGGATTTGAATACAATATTCTGTTGGTGTAATGGTCAGGTGACCCAATACTTTTGGACATATAGTGTGTGTTCACGTTGTAAGCTGCATGTACAGTTACATGGGGTTAAATAAAAACACAGACGCTTACCACTACAATGTATAACTTTTAGAAATTGCAGCGTGTGATAAGAATGTAAACAAAATAACAATGAAATAATGAAATGACAACATAACGCTCAAAAGAAGCTGAAGGGCTTCCAAAAAGATCTTGAAACTCTTAGATTGAAATGAAGAACTCATTCCTATTGGAAAGCTCAGATCTCTTTATCCAATCACATGTGAGGAGTGGTTGCCCTGGTACAGCCATGAGGTTGTATGTTCACCTTGCCTCTGTAAAGCAGTTGCCCATGTGATCAGAAGGTTGTGGGTTTGAATCCTGACAGTGGCACCACTGAGGTACCCTTGAGCAAAGTACCGTCCGCACACACTGCTCCCTGGGTGCTGCATCACTGGCTGCCCACTGATTCACCTGGTGAACGGGTTAAATATGGAGAAAAAATTTCCCACTGTTCACACTGTGTGTAGTTCCACGTGACTATTAGGAACCGCTTTACTTCTAACCACCAGGCCACCAGCTGCCTACAGGTTAGGGAGTTGCGAGCTGCAAATGTCGAACCTATTTACAATATATTCTATATATTACCTATTTATTCTAAATCATAGACCATTATACAAGCCAAGCTATTACAAACTAAGTCAAGTCAAGTAGGTCCTTATTGTCATTTCTACCATATACACACGCTACATAGTAATATACCATTTCTAAAATAAAACTATTATATACAAAGCTAAACTATTACACAAAATATAGCTTAATCATCTATAGCTAGAAACGAACTACCCCATTGTGTTCAGAAGCAGGAATAACTATTGAGGTGCATTTCTTAATTAAACTGAAGAAACCTATGTACGGTTTGCTTTTTTTTTTTTAGACTAATTTAAAAAATGAATGAATAAAGAGAATGCAAAAAATATTTTTAAATATGTTTACATTACCACAATCATTGTCATAATACTATTCACCAACTTTCTTTGCTTTCCTGCCCCTTTTTTCTTCCCCCTACCTGTTTAGCCCCTTCTTACCTGCAGCCATAGTCTCCCTCACTCACTATTCATGTTAGCTGTGGCTGTCCTCGAAGTCATTGTACATTCATTCATTTTCTGAAACCTCTTTGCCATTTTTGGGTAGTGGGTACTGGTTCGTATCCCAGGTCACCAGGAACTTCATCCTGGGAAGAGTACTAATCAACTGCAGGGCAAACCAAGTTAATATATTGTATTATGTATCCATTTCTTCAGAAAATTCAATTCAATACTTTGTTTAAGTTGATCTCATTGATCTGATGTTGAAGCTCACAACAGTTAGGGATGTTATACAGGGTAGGTTCTAAGGTACTGATATGGTGTCCCTGTGCAAAAGAAGGTGGTTGCCAGGCTGTTGTTAACTGGGTTTTTTGGTGAGGAAGGTGGTTTCGACAGTGTTGAAGGTGGTTACTAGTGTGTTGCTCATTGGTTGCTAAGTTGTAGCAAGTGGTTGGTATAGTTTTATTAGGTGGTTCACACAGTGTAGGTTTTTGCTTGGCATCTTCTAGGCTGTTGCTATGATAAACAAGGTGCTTGTTAGGGTGTTGCTAAGTGGTTGCTATGGTGTAGGAGGTGATTTCTAAGTAGTTTCTAGGCAGTTGCTATGATGTAAGAGGCTGTCGCTATGGTATTCAAGTTTGTTGCTAGGGTGTTGCTGGGTGGTGGCTGTTTGAAGAGACAACTACTTTTGTCTGCAAACGCTAAGCACTAAACTCTAAAAGTTTCATCTAAAAGAAAGGCAAGACAGTCCCCAGATCAGACTTTTCTTTTCATCACAGTTTTACCTCCGTCAACACTCTGAGCCCAGGTTCATCGCAAATAAATCTGATTATGTAAGATTCTCTAAAAAGTTCTGTTTCACTCCGGATAAACAAAACAACACAGTTTACCTGCTTGTTTCATCCGTCCTGTTCTTTTATACTGACCTAGGACCTGCTGCTCGAATCCCCAGCTCATTCCTGCTTAAAGAAACAGTATTGAGAAGGAAATCTGGTCCATTTGAGTTGCATGTCTCCCCCTAGTGGTGCGTCGAGGTTTTCTTTTTTTTTTTCTTTTTTTTTTTTTCCGGCCTGTCAGTAACACAGATAACACAGATGTGTGTGTATAGCTGTGCTATCATCATTCACAGCCTGTTTTTTTTT
>JBBJLR010066807.1:0-11138 GCA_037577145.1 Brachypetersius gabonensis
GTGAGAAAAGACACACACACACACACACACACACACACACACACACACACACACACACACACACACACACACACACAGGCCAGAAATTTGGGTTAATTCTCCAATTAAAAAAAACAAAACATTTTATTTACAAAAATTTTACTGATGAAGTGTAAAATAACAATATACACTGTAAGTGCAATTTAAGCTTAGTTTAATTAAAGTAACCACTCGTTTCCTGTATCACAACAGCACTGATTTGCAGCATCCTTTACAGCAATTTTTGGCAATAATGTTTGTCCAAACTCTGCCAGCGCTTTTTCAAACCTCTCATTTACTGGACACTCATCTTGTCGATCTAGCACATCCCAGCTCAACTGGAGAAAGAGACTAGAGGAGGCCAAAATTTTATTAACTTTTTGCCTTTCTTTGTACTGGATACAATTTTGTATCAGTTCTCTTGTGTTGCTGAATTTGTGACTGGGGATATTCAGCGTGTAAAAAGTCTTTAATGTATCTTGACCTTTCTAAAGTCAGCTCTATGCTCTGAGCTGTGGTCCTGTAGGGAGTGTCTCATGTGGTGGGTTTAATGATAGATTTTAATATAGAACAAGAGCCTAACAACAGATGTCGTGCCCATGCAATGTGTAGATTATGTGAAAAAACGAAATGTGAAAAAACAGCGACACCATACGGATAAAAATGCTCATTACAGAATCCTGTAAAGAGACAGGTGCTCAAATTAAAAGAAAAGGGGAGCAACAAAAACATTTGAAGCCAAGTATGGTAAGAGGTTGGTGTGAGGCAAAAAGTTTGTCAACACTGTGGCCAAGCGGACAAGTGAGCATCTAAGGTTTTCTGCCTCATTTGCTCCTTGCATCCCTACTTGTTGATTTACCATTTTAAAATAATTGATATCAGAATCAGAATTAGAAAACTTCATTAGTCCCAGGGGAAAGTCTTTTTAAATTGCTTTTGTAACTGAGAGCCACTGTCTTGAACACTGAGCTCTTATTAACATATTAACATGTCTAGTACCTCTAAACACATACTCTATATGAACAAAAGTATTGGGATGCCTGATCATCACACTGACAGGAACATTTCATTCAGTTACATAGACTTTAATATATAGAGTTGATCCTCCTTTGCAGTTGTAAAAGCTTCCACTCTTCTTGGAAGGACTTCCACAAGATTTTGGAGTTACTGTGGGAAATTTGTGCCCCATTCATTCTGTAGAGCTTTTATGAGGTCAGGCACAAGAAGGTCTGGCTCGCAATGTCCATTCCAGTTCATCCCAAAGGTGTGAACTGGAATGGATTTAGTTCGAGGCTCTGTGCGGGCCTGTCATGTCCTTTATGGACTCTTGTTTGTGCAGTCGTGCACAGTCATGCTGGAATAGCAAAGGGTTTTCTCCAAACTCTGTCCACAAAATTGTAAACACGGTGTTGTCCAAAATATTAAGAATGCCCTTCACTGGCAGTAAGGGGCCTAACCCAAACCCTGGAAAACAGGTGTCCCAATACTTTTGTACTATAGTGTACTAGTCACATTTTTACAGTTTCACATGATTAAGACTCTGGGAAAGTAAAGGTACAATTACTCTATATCTACACGTATTGTCCGTTTAGTCGGTTTACCTGATCGAGAAAGTGCAGTTTGTAGTGTACAGTTCCAGACTGTTTGGAACGGGCTCAGTTTAGTGCAACGCCACTGATAACCACTAGATGACAGCATGTAGGAGCTCAAGGGGGAGGAGCTGAGAACTGGGTCCTTGGGTCAAGCACGTGAGGTTTTAGGATGTAATTCTGTCATTTCAGGATGTAATTACAAAGAATGTATAAATGTAACATTATAAAATGTTGTTATAGTTCGTGTGTATTTTTAAAAAATTGAGTTTACCTGTTACATATGTTATAACGTATTTAATGATTTAATTCAATCGTGTATTTAATGATTTAATTAAATTAAACGCACTTAGAAGCGGTTATAGGAGGAAAATGCCAGGAATGAAAACAATGAGAAAATGCTATGCACTTCTAACATCCCAAAAACATATAGAATAATAAATCATTTTTAAAAATCGACATTACGGCGACACAGATTTTGTACTATACAGAAATGTTATAGTACATTATATAAACGATTGTATATATATCCTATAATATATTCTAATATACCTATAGTAAATAACGACGGTATATTAATATATTTTACATTTTGTTATGCTGCAGTGTCTAAAAACATTTTCGAACGTATTTTAAACGTCACGTCCTGGTGTTTCGTCACTTTAGGCGCCATTTTTTGAAGTTGAAAGCGGCAGATATAAATAAACAGAGATCAGTCGGAGGTACGGACTGCTGTTTTCAGGGTTTAAAGCTTTATTAAATATAATTTTGTATCGAACAGAAATAATAGCTGCCGAGTTTTCTCTGTGTTGCTTACAGTGAAGTGTAGTTAGGGTGCTGTCTCCTGCAGGGCGGCTGTTATTGATAAAGTTAAAACAATTAATCCTCTTTATAGGCTTGATTTTCAATCTGTCCAGGTTCACATGGCGTCCATCAAGGATCCTGGTGTTGTCGAGAAATTCAACAGCAAGCTGGAGGAGATAAGGACCAAGTTATTGATCCAGGCGATGGGTGAAGTGATGACCGAGGCAACGGCCCAGCAGTGTCAGACTCACAAACAGTACATGCAGTCTGTACTCGGTGAGGGTGAGGGTGAGGGGAAGCTGGGCACTTGCATTATATGGATAGTGTTGGGACACATCTGTTTTCCAGGGTTTGAGCTATTCCCCTTACTTTCTTCCAGTGAAGGGCAATTGTAATAAATCAGCATACCAAGCTAATTTGGACAACGCCATGCTTCCCAATGTTTAGACACAGTTTCAGGAAGAATCTTTTCTGTTCCAGCATAATTATGCCCCAGTGCACAAGGCACGTTCCATAAAGACTTGGGTGGATATGTTCAGTGTGGAAGAACACCTTTGGGCTGAACTGGAACGGAGACTGCCAACCAGGCCGTCTCGTCCAACATCAGTGCCTGACATAAATGATCTGCAGAACGACGAATGGGCACAGATTCCCACAAATCACTCCAATATCATGTGGAAATTATATATAGTATATGTATTTGAATGCAATGACATTAAGTTCCTTTTGGTGTAAGGGTCCCAATGCTTTTGTCCATACAGTGTATATTGCAATAGGATAATAGACATTACATCTGTTTGAGCATCAATGACACATAAGCCATGTTTGTATTGTAGATTCATGCTCAAAGAAATGCAAGGAAGATGAAACCATGTTTGAAACTATTCACACATACATGGAAGGTGAGTGGCACTAGATTTGTGAAGTTGGAAACCATTGAAAGGGGGAAAAGTGTGTACATTTAATCGCATTCTATTTTTTGTTTCAAGATTTAAAAGCCCAGTGCTCTGTTCTGAAACAAAAGAATGGAGAGTGCCCTGAACTTGTGGAGGAGATTGAAGACAAGACAAGACATAAAGAGCTTTTACTTCAGAAGATTGGGAAGCTAAAGCAAGAACAAGCTAAAAACAGAGAATGTATGTTGACTCATGTACCATGGTTAAAGGCTTATATGTAACCTTAATGCACATGTCAGTGTAAAACAGGGTGTATAATATTTCTGTTGTGGGATTTTCTTATTTCTGATTTTTCCCATTCCTAGTGATTCACTCGCAAAACCAAGCTAACAAGAGCAGGCTGAAGAACCTGAACAAGATCAAAGAGATCTTTCAGGAATGGCTAAGTCTTGAGATCAGAAAAATCCAGGGTAAGCTTCTTCTAGTGTTTTCTTATTGTTAATTGCTTACTTGTTTTTAGCATTGAATATAAACACCAATATGCCTGTAACAGTCTTTTTTAATGTGTGTTTGTGTAAAGGTGACCGGCTGCAGTTTGTCTTTAGAAACATCAACCACAGGAATCCAGAAAGCGCCTACACCTTCCTCTTAAGGATAAATCAGGAGGGTGTATACCAGAGTAAGTATTTTTAATAGCATCAGAAAGGGAATATGTGTAATTGCATAATAGTACATAAAAACATCTTACTCTGCCCTCTGGGTGTTTTTATAGCTCTTTCAGTGATAACGCATTGTGTTTTGATTTATTTATTTATTTTTTTAAAATGCCCAAATATGCATCCATAACACTTTAATTTCATTTAAAACTCAGTTTAATGCATTACCCATAAAGAAAATGTAAATAATCTGAATCAGAAAACATAACCATTATCAGTACACAAAAGAAATGTTGAAATCACTCTCTCTACCCACATGTTTAGACAGGGCACAGCTTAATAATATAAATAAACTTAACAGTTCAAAATTGGAGGGTGGGTTTAAAACACTTAACTACGAGGACAAGACATGGAGCAGTCATGCTGCAGCAGGCTGCTTCTTTTTATGGTGGATGATAACTTTTCAGTGTATTACCACCGCCGTTGGAAAAAAACTGCGTTAGACTGAGGGTTTACTGTATATCTTTTCAGAATAACACTCTTTGCTCAAGTTAAACTGAGTGGATGACTATAAAGACAGAATTAAAAACAAGACCTGATTCATCATACCATTTGCATTTCCAGTTGTATCCTGTGATCCTCCGCTGGCACAGATGAATTACCTGGAGCGTAGACTGCAGGAGACCAACAACTTCTCTGCCTTTCTTGCAAATGTCAGGAAAGAGTTTGTTTCATTACACAAGGCTACAAAGAGTGCCTGATTCAGTGTTATTGATGGTAAACAGAATCCATGTTTAACTTGCAGAAAAAATTTGCAGTCTAGTTGTGAATAACAATCTTTGTCTGTAGGCAGTAATAACTAGGTTTAGTTTATTTGTATTTTTATTGGATGCATTTTCTGTTTAGACTCATAAAAAATAAAATGCAACATATCTTTTTGGGTGTATATTCTTTTTTTGTTTGTTTTTTGTATTCATTTGGTAAAATTAACATGGTTAAAAAGCCAGCAGACTAAATTACTCACAGACATACAAAACAAAAACAAAGCTTTTGTATTTGTCTGGTGCTTCTTGAATATGTGCAGGTAAATATATCCATCTTTTATTTTAATTAATGCTGGGCAATGATTAAATTTTTAAATTAGTCGCATGGTTTTGGCAACTAATCATATTTAATCGCATTGTAATGCAGCCTTAAATAATTAATTCTAAATTAGTGTATTGTGCACTAAGTATTGTATTGTTATATGAACACAAGTGCAATAATATTCGATTTGCATACACTTTGAACAAATGAGCTTTTTAACAGCAGTGTTCCCTTTAACACAGTTGCAATTAAAATATTTCTTTAACATTAATGTAATCAAATCAAATATAAAACCAAAGCTATTTGCCACAGCAGGTCTATTTTGTTATAGAAAAACAATTTACCATCAGAGTCCAGAGCAAGGTATGGGCAGAAACATTCTAACAGCTGGTAGCCTAGTATTTGGAGCGTTCACCCAGCGATCATGAAGTCGTGGCTTTGATTCCCAAGAATGATAAGCACAGTCTCCACACATTGCTCCCTGAGCACTGTTTTCCTGAGCACTGTAGTAAATCCCACGGATTCTGTCACACGCAGATTTTTTTTTTTTGAGAACCGAACTGAAAATCCACTGAAATTACACTGAAATCCCCACAACAATGCGGAAACTGTAAATCTCCTCTTTTTTGGGGACTCGCGGCAGGCTGTAGCCGACCTGGAAGCACTTTTTTCGAAGCGCGATTTCTCTGCGGTGCAAGCACTCAGACACTTATAACTCCAGTTTGCTTGATCTCCAGGAACCCTTTCCAACCAACCCTCATTTGTATTTTTAGCCCGAGTAGATCGGGGTTATTCTCCAAAAACCTTTCACAATACTTTTGTCCAGCGATCCGCGAGTCTCCTGGAGAACTGTGGAGTTTGAAGTGTGAGTGCTTTCCCCACCGAGCTATGCAACTCGGAAGGTCGTAGGACAAAAGTATTGGGACACCGCGGAAGGGTGAACGGGTTCCCTTGTGTGAAAACATCCAGGAAAAAAAAAAAATGTATTGCCAAAAAACAAAAGAGGATATTTGCTGTTTCTGCGTTATCATGGGGATTTACGTGTAAAACCGACTCCTGATCTACGTAAAACTGGGGGATTACTGCATGTGTATATATATCCTGGCTTGGTCTTTCTTTTGGATTGGTCAGTGTTAAGTATAAGGTTAGGTCATGAATAAACAAATCAAGACTCCTAAGTGATGGTATATATAGAGAAACATCCCTTCCTTCAGTTAAGCATCAGAGGACTTTGGGATATTTAAGACAGGTAGCTCCTCAACATATGTGGCGGGAAAGTGACCTCTCTCCCCATTCAGTTCTCCAAACCACCATCCGCTGTTATCCTTTAGAAGAATGTTGAGAAGATTTCCTTTGGAAATATGGAAAAAAAAACAGATACTAAGTCAGTCCAGTAGAGCACTGATGCATTACCTTATGCAAAAGTTATAGGTAATCTTTAAGACCTACAAACTTACCTTCTTTAATATTTAACTCATCTGTTTTCTCTGATGTGAAGTCATATAAAGCCTTACATTTACCCAGACTGTAAAACTCAGCATCTGCGTTAAGTGGATCAACAGGACAGTATTTTAATTTCTTAAAAAAACATACATTTGCTTAACAGATATTTTGTACCATTTTATCCCTTCCAGTGCGAGAGGAAATAAGAACTCGGAGTATAATATCACACTAAACTGAATTACTGTTTGTCATTTTTGACATTGAAGGTACTCTTAACATCTGAAAATTATTGGAAAGTTAAATCTTTACCTTTGCCGGTTTCATACTCAGAGTGAGGCAGTCCTCCGTCATGCCCAGTTTTCTGATACTCTGTGTGGCGGCTGAGCTGTGCTGATGCAGTCCCAGCTTCTATAGCTGGAGCACGATCCTGGCGGGACGTTCCATTTTTAGCAGGGCCTTTATACATGATTGAAGTCCTCAAAGACTGACGTGATCTGAATGGTGTCTTTTTGATCTTTACTGGCCGTGACAGTTTTACAATGCTGTGCTCACAATCCTGGAATTAAAAAAGGTTTAGTTTAAGGCTACCCTAAAATCATCAGTTTTTTTTCCCTTGTTCCCAAACATTAATACAAATTAATGTTTGCCTACCTTCAAAAAAATCTGACTTTTGGTTGTTACTGTCCACCACTGAACTAAAAATATTTTAGGAGTTACAACCACTACCACCCCCACCTGTTTTGATGCTAAAAACGCTCAGTTTCCTTCCAGACTCCGTATACTTGGCAATGTAACTGTAAATTTATCTGTAATTTGTTAATTTGCTATGAAGTAAAAGGCTGGATGAACATCCTTGAAGTGACTTAATTTTTGGCATGGGTTGAAACTTGTATGAGCCTGTATGGATGATGACTGATTTCTGATTCAGTATATTTATTTCCAACTTTGAACAAATACTCGACTATTTCTTATATACCAAACTGATCGATTTTGACATTACCATACAGAAGTTTGTACTGTAGGCACTGGATGTACAGGTTTATCCAGTTTTTACACTTATCTTCATATTGATCTTACCTTATCTTTGAATTTTGTAATGCTGTCACTAAACCGATGCAACTGCTTTTGCTTCCCCTCTAAATCCATCAAGGTTTCATTCAGTTTGCAGTGCGTTGCCTCCAAAAGGTCCAGTTTTAAAGTTGTCTACACACAGTAACAAACCCAGTGATAACTAATGATAAATATTCCTGAAATTCAATAACATTCAAGTTATGATTCATTTAATACCTCATCAAGGAGCTGCTCCGTTTCCTCTAGGTTTTTTTGCCTTAAGTGTGATGTTTTATCAGAGTATACCGCTGACATTTTCTCCAGTCCTTGAATTTGGAAAAAAAAGGCTTATTTCAGAGCTACTCCAGAGGCAGCTTATTAAAAAAATTATCAAAATCTCATAAGGAAATGTCAGCCCATTCAACTTCATGTAGTAGCAAGATTCTAATGTCTTGCATTTGTTCATCTTTAATTCACAAGTGAGTCTAAAGAAAGGAAGACTACCATCCTTGTCTTTCCTTGTTTTTGCGATGCATTCTTCTAATCGCTGAAGTTTAATTTTTAAAGCATCTCTTCTTCTTTCTCTTCCCATGATTGTCCTTCCATCCTCCTCCTATCATGTAAACATGGAAAAAGTCTATCAGACTGGCATTACTTTATCATTTTGTATCATTAAATGGGAATATAGTTTAGTGCCATGTCCATTTTAAAAGTGATACTTATTTTAAAAGCGATACTTATAAAAGCGGCATTTCAGCATAATGTAACAAATTATTACTGTACACAAATAAGAATGTGAGTTGGCCAGGTTTGTGGTTAAATCTTACAAAATAATCAGCCATCAGAAAATCAGCCTGGTTATCGTCTGCTGTAACAGAGGTGTCTTCCACTAAAGCCTGGATGTCCTTCTCCACATCCACTCTACTGATGGCCTGACCAACCTGCTTCTCACTCTGGGGGGGGGGAAAGATCAATAATATTTAAGCAGCTAACTTCCGTAGTTGATCAATTGCATAAGCATTGCATTGCATAGGCAGATTGTACTTCTGAAAATAACCTGTATATCACATCACAAGTATAATTCTCATCCTTGTACTATAGGAATAAGGTAAGTCACTGGACGCAGTGAAATGCTCTGGGCCAGTGGTTCCCAAACGTTTTTCCTTGAAGCCCCCCTTGCTTGTGTCCAAGACAAGCCAGGCCCCCCAAACCCCAACTCCTACCAGCATAGATGCACAAAAAGAATAAATTAATTACAAACTTTTATTTGCAACAAATTGTGCGCACTCCCTGCGATCTCTAGCGAACCACGGCTCTGGGCAATTTACGTGAATGCACCACAGCACATGGATATGCAAACGTTGCCATGAAGTGGGCAATGTTCAGGTTGGTGGTGAATGTGAAAACATCCACACGAATGATCCTGACATTCATGTTGATGTTTTGACTCTAACCACCAACCTAAACATTACCCACTTCATTACAAAGTTCTGCTCTAGTTCAACATTAGACATGTTATTTCCGTTTTGGCCGACTGGTGTACACAAGCCTATTCATCTGAAAGCGGTTTAGCTTTGCATATCCATTAGCTGTGGTGTGTTCACATATGGGAGAATGGTCACTTTCACTTCACTTCAGTGTTTTTGCCTGGAATGCCTTTTGAATGCGGTAAAATAAAGAGAGCATATATTAGTCTTACAAGCACAGCAACAAAAACTGTTACATTCAAAGATGTACAGACAGGTCAGAAGATGACAATTATGACTTTGGGTGAATAAAACCACATAAAAGTTGTAAGAGGGGAAAACTACTATTTCTTTAAATAAGGCTTTGTTCTGCTCCACTAACTCACATGAAGCAGCGTTTGGATATAGCTGGACATGTGGAGGCTGTACTTATTCAGTGTGTTGCATAGAGCCTCTATCCTTTGCTTCTCAAGCTCCTGAACAATCTGAAATACAATATTAGGTTATTTAAAGTAAAAGCATGCAGTCTTATGAGTTTAGTCACTATGGCTAAGCACTTAGGAGTATACATCAAAAACAGAAGTGATGAAGACCGGGACACCACTAAATGATGACCTGACACCTGATAGCAGGATTTCAGAGTGTTCTCCCACTTCAGTCGAATTTGATGGCCATCCATGTTCATACTGAAGTAGTTCTCATCAACTTTGGCTTGCAGCACTGCTGACTTCGTAAGTCTGTTGAGC
Organism: Brachypetersius gabonensis; assembly: GCA_037577145.1. Lineage (NCBI taxonomy): Eukaryota > Metazoa > Chordata > Actinopteri > Characiformes > Alestidae > Brachypetersius > Brachypetersius gabonensis. The sequence goes on from JBBJLR010066807.1 coordinate 9,755, forward strand.
ATCTGACCAAATACATGAACGCAAGTATTATTGCGTATTTTCAAATAATCAATTTGGCCATTTTTTCAGACATTAATGATATCTGTTTTAGGATGGAAATGTCTTCAATGTTCTCACACATTCTCTGTTTACATTACATGGTACCTGAAATACTACTGTGTAAAAACAAATACCTTCTGCTTCTCTTTTTCTGTGCAAATATGGTTGTTTTTTTCCACAAAACTGAACAGTGCCTCGTGCTCTCTGGTTAACCCAGCCAGCTTTTTCTTCACCTGTGGAAAGCACAAGGAATCTGCTGCTCAAAGCAAATGATGGTGCAAATATGTGTCTAGTATTTTCTCTATAATATTCTATGCCTAGTGTCTTCTCAGTCACACAAACACAAAGCGGTAAAAAGGTTGTTTTATAATTATCTGTATTGAATTCACTCGTGCCTGTATTGCATTTACAGCACTGTAGAATATAAAAAAAGGATTTGATTTTTTGCAGTGTGCTAAAGTCCTGAACTCAGGGCTTAGCCTAGATGGTTTAATTAAAGGTGACTTTATAAATAACTGTAAGCACCTTACCTTCAGTTGTTCATTCCAGTTTGTAACAACAAGTTTCCCAGATTTTTCGATGGCATTATCCAGCTGCACTTGAAAAAACAAAAAGGATCTAGTCAGGTGCCTATTTATAACAACACATACTGCTACAGGCGGTGAAGAGCATAGACAATAAAACTTAACTGAAAACAAAGAAGTACTAACTGAAAAAAATTACTAAGGACAGATTCCTGCATACACACCAACCACTTCTTTAGGTACACCCAACTTGCATCTACACTCACTGTACATTTAATCAGCTCTACTTTATAATTCATAATTACAGAATCTAGTCCATCTGTTTCTCTCCACCACGCCTTATGCCCCCATACCCTGATCATTATAGGACCACCAGTGAGCAGGAATTATTTCCTGGTGGATCATCCTCCGCACAACACTGACACATATAGTGACAGTAACATGTTTGTTTACTGCACAAGTATATTAGACAAAGCAGTGCTGCTGCTGCTGCTGGGCTGAGAAAAGTCCATCAAACAGCCTGTGCTCTGACTACTAATGTAGAACTAAAAGGATCACCAGCATAAACTGTGTAGCATCAGATTAACTATCATCAGTAATGTTACATCTGCAAGGAGGACTAACAGGTTAGAAATGTCAAATAAAGTGGACAGTATGAGGACACAGCGTTAAAAAACTCTAGCAGCACTGTAAATAATCTATTAGTATCCTAATAGTATATTATACAATTATATAGTAATAGTAACAACTGTGTGTGTGTGTGTGTGTGTGTGTGTGTGTGTGTGTGTGTGTGTGTGTGTGTGTGTGTGTGTGTGTGTGTG
>JBBJLR010066817.1:0-11138 GCA_037577145.1 Brachypetersius gabonensis
GTGTGTGTGTGTGTGTGTGTGTGTGTGTGTGTGTGTGTGTGTGTGTGTGTGTGTGTGTGTGTGTGTGTTGGCATGCAGCCAACCTGTTAGTCCACAGTGATTGCATGCATATGTCGCACACTGTTATCTGAGTTGACTGTTATGCTCATCACACCACACTGCCTCTGGCGTGTCCTCCAGCAGTCCTGAATATAACGCTCAGCTGAGACTGGACAGATCCCTTTGCTCGAGTGGTCTGATGATGTGCTACAGATCTTAACAGCTGGCTCCAGTGCACCAAGGGAAATGTAGTCATCCAGTTAATTTAGGCTGCATTATTTGACCTTGAGATAAAATGAAAGAAGTTGGAAGAAGTTCATGCAGAAAGCAAATGTGTCTGATATTAAATATGTATTATGTTATTATACTAGTGTACAAATATTTGCTGGTCTTTTATGCTATGAGATGTCACCTTTATTATTCATGACATGTAAAGGGAGGTCAAGCGAGATCTCTTACAGTGAAAGCTAACGATAGTGTTGCTGGTGTAATCAGCAGATTTTGTGATACTGGAATTTAGGGCAGGGCAGTGGAATTGTCCCTAGACATGCTTTCACTTTATGAGCCAACAAGGTCTGCCCCCCAATGCCTATCCCCGAAAAACCTGTCCTAAATTAGAGTATCACCAAGTCAGTTATAACACAATCCATGCTTAATTGTAACCATCCTAGGCTTGAGAGCTTTAGAAATTCCCATTCCAACTTATCCCAGGAAATGTTTAGGACTGACCCCAGACATTTTTGTTACAACCTCACTTCTGGCCCTGCAAAAATATAGAATGTTAGTTACTAGCAACTAGTATATTAGTTGCTCTTCTCAAAAATGAAAATGAAGTACAAGCTTTTGACACGGCAGTGATTGGGACAAATGTGATAGCAACCAAATGAAACTACAAATCAACCAAATTAAGCCACTTTAATAGAAAATGCTCATTTAGATTTGCATCGAGTTTAAGTTCATTGACTTTAGTCTCTGTATGTGTACATCTACATCCTCATAAATTTGTGAAAGGTGACAGTCAACATATTGATGGTTTTAGCAACCCAACACAATAGCTGGCAATTTTATGTTCTCTCCAAAGCCACATATCATTAGGACCACCTATAATACCTGATGCGATTTGACCTTGTCTTAATTTATATTTGTAAAAAGTCCTGCTTGGTCAGAAAAGCTGATAGACCGGAGTCTCCTGTGGAACCAGATTGTGGAATGAGATTGTTCTCCCCATATGTTTGAAAATGGATAAAGCTCAGTAACTGTGCCAACTCTTCCCTCCCTCTCTCTTCTCTGTAGTAGTTAGGAGAGCTGCAGCCTCCTTGGTGTAAATGTGTGTGTATGTGTGTGAGAGAGAGATCTACAGAATCTGTTCTTCATTTACTGCTCCTATCATTTATTTTGTTGAGGTGTTTAAAACCGCTTTCTGTGTTGTTTTTTTATTATTTTTTATTATTTTGTAGTATTAGTACCACATATTACACACCATTCAAAACAGAAACATGGGCTTCAGTCTGGCTATTTTTTTTTCTTAAACTAAGTTCACCTTTTCTGACTACTTTAGCATAAAATACCTTTGTGTTTTGTCATTTTAAATTGTCATTCATAGCAGCATCAAATATTACATATTCATAGATTGAGCAAATACAGCATTCAATAAACCTTTGTACACACTACAATAAGAGATATTAGTTTAAAATTAAGAAGTTCAGTTAGTTTCAAATTAAAAGTTAAAAAAGAAGATACCTAAATGAAGGCGCTATTGCATAGGTATATAGCAACTGTACTGTACATAAACCATACCGCTGTGCCACGGAAGTTGTAGCATGCAATGATTTTCCATTGTAATTTAGCCCAGTAACCGTGTTGCTGATGTGTCCGCAGCACAATGGTCAGGTAAAACTATAGTGTTTCTTTCAGACACTTCTGTCAACAGCCATGCAATAAATAACTAACTCAGTTAACTCGTTAGCCATGGCCTGGTACGCCTTCGCATTTCTCACAGCGTTAAAGATACATATGTCATAGAAAAGTCCCACTGATATTTATCTTCAACCCAAACAGTAGAGATTGTATGTTGTCAACATGCCAGTTGTTGGTTTGTATTGCCATTGTTTTTTGGTTTTGTTTTTGGGTTTGACAGCAAAAAAAAACCAAACCAATGACCTCTTTTTGTTGTTCGACCCATCAAATAGCAGTGATGCTGCAGCCTGCTTTTGGTCCTGCCATCAAGCACGGGTACGACTCGGGTACTTCAATTATTAACCTTTACATGCCAACCTCCTAATGACATGAAAACTTTGAAAGAACCTATTTAACCATGTGGATTAGCAGCGATGCGAAGTAATGCAGCAAAGCAGGAAGTAGCCATTACACTGGCAGGACTGTAGCTTCAAAATGCTACCTCAGCCTATGGAATCAGCCTATGGAACTGTCATAAGAGAGCTGAAAAAAAGCTGAAACCATGAAAATCTTGTTTTAGATGTGGGAAACGTTTGTGTAATCGGGGATCAAAGAAAAGGTGTATGTCTATACATACGTGTGATTTCTTTTGTTATGTTAAATGTTTGTAAGTGTAGTCAGTGGCAGAATTCAGTACTTTTTCCCTCGACACAAATGGCTAAATGATGCTATTGCCTTGATTTGGTGTGGAACTGAATTTCAACGTTATTTCTGGCTTGGCTGGCATCAGAGTAACAGTGTATCTCTGGTCTTCAGGGTCTTTATTTCTACATGCTTACCACTTACTTCTCCAGATTCAGATCCACCAGGAGATAACTGTTGAATGACAAAGGCGCCCAGTGATTGTGAGAGTTCATGCAGGACTTAATGAACATGTCCTTCAGTTTCCAGACAGAGAGAGGTCATTATGAATGCACTGACTGTTGTCATTATTGACTACTCAGAGGTCGGACAAGTGACCTTTTTCAAGTGTGTGTGTGCGTACGTGTGTGTTTGTTTGTGTGTTTTGAAACCGAAAACCAAACATGAGGAAACACTTGGCCGAAAACCGAAACTGAAACACCGAAATAAGTTATTACTATTAAATTATTAAAAGAATCTGTTACAAAACTATGAACATATTTATTTAGCATTCAAACAATGCACAATGTAAAATATAATTTGAAATAAAATATTTTACTTGGCCCCACTCATGAATAGCCTAAAAGTAAAATAGCTGGAATAATATACAATTAAATACCTTCCCTCATAAAACATGTATTCAAGTGCATTTTAATATTCTGATTGAAGTGCATGAACAAAGTGCATTCAGAACAAGTGCTTTAAAAACTGGTGAAAGTTAGAACAACATTCACTGGAGTCCTTTAACAAAGTAGTGTATTAAAACAGAGACTGGCAGCCTATATCTTAACTATAATTTTTCTGCCTTTTCAAAAACACAGGCAGAGTGGGTGTGGTCGAATGGTCTCGCCTCATCTGTGCTTCATACTCTGTGCCTTTGTGAATCCACCTCTGTAGAAATGTTGGCATTCCACGCTTTACAAACGGCTTTCTGAGTTTCTTTCTTATGGGGTTTCCCCATTGACTGGTACCAGCTCGGTTTGGTTCAACTCTACTCACTTTTTTAGCGCTAACTAACGCTAACGTTGCTTCTTTAAGCCTTGTCTCGTGCCAGTTGTCTCTGTTTTGTGTCAAACAGGCACAAACCAAAGATAAGAAATAAAACCCCTCTGATTTCATCCATGCTGCCGATTGTAGTGATGCCGGGATGTTTACCTCAGCTTAGAGCACTCCGCTCAGGCTGCTGCTCAGAATGTTTGGTTGCTATAGCAACCAGTTGTAGTGGAAAGGTCCGAAACCAAACTGAACAGAGTAGAACTGAACCTAGCTGGTACCAGTCAGTGGAGAACCCCCTTTACATATATGGAAATGCGCCCACACTGCAGACAATGTTGACTGCAATCCAATCTGGCTCGTGCAGTCTGCGGTTGTTGATGGCGTCATCACTGTTTCGGTCGTGTTAAAAAAAATATTTCGGCTGATACCGAAAAAGCATTTTTTTTTGGTGCCATTTTCGGCCGAAGATTTTCGGTGGCCAAATATTCGGTGCATCCCTACAGACCTCCAGAACTTGATGTGTCCTTCAGATTAGCTCAAGAACAGCGTAGAGAGCTTCATGGAATGGGTTTCCATGGCCGAGCAGCTGCATCCAAGCCATACATCACCAAGTGCAATGCAAAGCATCGAATGCAGTGGTTTAAATCATGCCGCCATTAGACTCTAGAGCAGTGGAGGCGCGTTCTCTGGAGTGATGAATCACGCTTCTCCATCTGGCAATCTGATGGACAAATCTGGGTTTGGCGGTTGCCAGGAGAACAGTACTTGTCTGACTACATTGTGCCAAGTGTGAAGTTTGGTGGAGGGGGTTATGGTGTGGTGTTGTTTAGTTCCAGTGAAAGGAACTCTGAATGCTTCAGCATACCAATAGACAATTTCATTCTCCTAACTTTGTGGAAACAGTTTGGGGACGGCCCCTTCCTGTTTCCACAAGACTGTGCCCTGGACTTTCGTTTTTATATTACAAACTAGATAAAACGTGAAAGCCCTCCAGTGGCAAATAGCTTTGCTTTTATATTTGATTTGATTACTTTATATATACAGGGTGCAGCAGAAATAACTTGCACATTTCAAAACATCACTGTTGGGTCCACAAAGCAGGTAGAGGGGAGTGGTCCATTCCATTAGGTACTGTACATAAGGTTTTCAGTCATATGGGGAAGAACACAACCTAGAAGACTTCTGGTTCCAAAAGGATGGAGCTGTGGCCCATGCAGCACGTTGTCCGCGTGAAATTTGCAGGAGATGTTCCCGGGTCGAGTGGTCTCCTTACGAGAGGCAGTTCCGTGGCCACCGCGCTCGCCTGATTTAAGTCCCTGTGACTTTTTTCTGTGGGGGTACCACAAGGTTTTCAAACATCATCCTTGGTCCTTGGACCAACTAAAGGAGGCTATTCTACAATAAACTGGAATTTCACCCGACATGCTAGTGAGACTGATGGAAAACTTCCAAGAACAGCTCCAAATGTGTGTCAGACCACCATTTGGACGATATAATTTTAAAATAAAGTAAAAAAAACTTTTTTACATCTACCTTTGGGAAATAAAAAGTTTTTGTAGCTTTTTTTTTCAATTCCCCTTTGAAATGTGGGAGTCATTTCAGCCGCACTCTGTATAAATACAAATTAATATATAACATTAATGTAAAAAGATATATATATATATATAGATATATGTATATATACACACATGTACACACTCATGTCCATACAAGATTTATTGTGCATGCGAACACTGTGCCTCACAATCATACTTGGACACCAATCAAAGAAGTAAATAAGCTTCAACCAGAAAGGCTGAATGTGAACAAGCAGCAAATTCATGTGCAGGGGAGTTGAGTTGGCACAGGGAAAAAAATGTTTAAGGCTGAAAAATAAAAGAAAGAATACCTTGTTCTCGAGACGAGTTCTGGGGTGGGTGCAAAACAAAGCCTGACATTTATAAAATGACTCACTTCTGTCTGCCCACAGTTGCTGTCTGCTTGTGCAATTGTGCTCTCTGTCCCATTAAAAAAAATTGTAAAAGCTTAATTTCTGTGAATTTTCTCACCTCATGACTCATCCAAATGCAGCACTGCATGTTTGAAGAGGCAGTTTTTGTGTTAGATTAGGTGGGTGTCAAACAACTGTCAGCATTTCAGCTTTGGGCTGCGTTCCTATTTCAAAAGCTATTTCAAAAGCTGGTATCTTGAAATATCAACATTTAAAGGGATGATCTGGCCAAAAGAAGACATTCCACCCTCACACTAAAAATTCTCAGTCAACCAAGACATGTAGACTAGTCTAAAATTTACTTTATTCATTTTGCAGTGGAGTTACAGGAGTAATGGAAGCTAATACCCCAGAAGTAGCATCATTCAAACTGCATGACTAAATCATCACACATACATTGTCTCATGTCATTTAACATAAGTCATATTCAGTCATATTTTTGGAATGCATATTATGTATAGAAAGGATTATATTATGCTTTTGGTAATATTTATATCATATAATCTTATTTTGATTGAATGAATGCTCAATTATACATACAAGAGGAATTCAAGAGAAAGGCTTCCACATTTAGTGTAAATAGTACAAATCGGATAAAAAATATAAACCATATTACACATAAAGCCCTCAGTTTCCCAAATCAAAAAAGAAAAAAACACTTCTATTTTGTAACTTGGCAAAAGCAAAATTAAAAATGTGAAATGTGCAAATTGACTTGCCTATATGGAATCTGATACTGTACTGTAATGTATACAGTTGGACAGAAATGCAGTAAGAAGTGTCTTGTATCCTTTTTGTTTTACTTTTGTCCATTTTTTTATGTATTATTATGCTCTAATAGACTGACCTTTAGACACTACAGCAATGTGATTTAGTCCATCTGTGGACTCCTGTGTCTTTTGCCCTCCAGCACAAGGTGAGCACCAGTAATAGCCGAGATGTCAACTGTCTTTCCCCCCTCAGCCTCTGTCAGTTCACTCTCTCGGTCAGTAGCTCTCTACAGAAATGTAGCACTCATTCATCAGACAGAAAAAACACCCTATTGCTGTGCCTCTAAAGTGGTCAAGCTAGTGATACTATGGAGTGATGTTATATGGCTGTTACGTTTTAGCCACATCATGTCCAAGAGTATCCAAACGTCCCTACTAATGATAAAATACAGTGACTTTAAGGAGCACCACTTGCTGACACATGCATTCAGCTCTGCACTCGCAGCTATTATCTCCATAGAAAACCAATAGAATTGAGCAGCTAGACATAAACCACCATGCCCAGTGCCAAGCACTGACTTAAGGCGTATAAACTCCCTCCAGTGGACCAGTGGAACGGCATTCTCTGGAGTGACAAATCTTTATCCAATATGCATGTACCAGCATCTAGTGGAGCCTTCCCAGAGGACTAGAGGCTGGTCCTGCTGCAGAGTGAGACAGCCTGCCCTAGCAATGCCCTTGATTTCAGAAGTAATGTTGGGCAAGGAGAAGTCTGCTTTTGTATAGGCAAGACAAGACAAGTGTATTTGTATAGAACACACAAAGGCAATTCAATGTGCTTCAGAATAGACTGAAATGGAAAAAATAATATAAGTATGAAAGAAGTAAATACAGCAGTTAAATCATTTAAACTCCAGTGCAACACCAAAGAAACTTTTTCAGATACCAAACATGTCTTGGCAGATCGGTGACATTTAGGTTCAAGATTCTTTTTTTGTAATATACATAGTATAACATGTAGTGAAATGTACAGCTGAAACATAGCTGAAAATGCAATATAGTTATAATAAATTAAAGGGGGAATTAAGGGAATTAAAGGTTAGGTTATGTAATACAGAATGTAAAGAAAACATATATTGACATGTGAACAAGGTCTGACATGTGCAAATGTAAAAGTTAGAGGAATATTATGACCTTGGCCACTTGACCTCTACACTTGGGCTCATTATGTAGAGCTTAAAAGTAGCTTTTATACTACCAACTGATGTCTCTAAGACCTGTCTGGAGCCTCATGTCGTTTCTGGTTTCTGAGGAACACAGTGGTGAGTGTTGCGTTGTGGTCTTTTCGACTGTGCTGAGCAGTCTTTCGCAGCACGCGCTCACAGTCTTTTGAATCTCCACCAGCCATTCTTTCAACAAAGCACCCATTGTTGCCAGCTCAAGCGCTATTGAACGTCAGCCATATAGATTTTGAACAGCCAGTTAACAGAACACTGATTTACCAGACCTAAACGGAATATCAAAACTTGGTGCAGGGGTTTATAACACCAATATGACCACCACTACTACAACTACTACTACAAGTGCTACTGCTGCTTCTACTACAATTACAACTACTGATGCTGCTACTACTATTGATACTGCTGCAACTATTACAACTACTGTTACTGATACTGATACTGCTGCTACTGCTACAACTACAAGTATTGCTACTGCTACTGTTGCTACTACTACAGCTACTGTTACTGATACCGCTGCTACTACTACAACTACAAGCATTACTGCTGCTACTACTACAACTATACAGATATTGTTAGTACAAATGCTACTGCTGCTACTCCTACAACTATGGCTACTGTTACTACTACTACTACTACTACTACTACTGTAGCTACTACTACTACTACCACCACAGATACTACTACTACAAAAACTACTACTGTTGCTACTACTGCTACTAATACTCCCACTAATATTACTACTACTAATAATAATTTCATCTCATCTCTTAAGATTGGTTTGTTAGACAGAAATAAATAATTGTGTTTTACTCTTGTTTAAATTTGCATGTTAGGTTTGTAAATAAAAATCCAGTTTTCATCGTCTCACATGGCCTCAGTGCGTTCTTTTTCAGCTCTGTTTAAAGGCATCTCATGCGGTTTCTGAAGAGAATGCAAAAAGCAAGCCTAATAAATCAGGTTTTGACTTCTTTATCTCTTTTTTGGTAACTGCATAGCTGATGATTTTTGAGTTTTGGTGAAACCGAGTCACTTTATAAAGACTCATAATTGACAGTAATTAAATGTAATGGTTATGAAGTCATAGCTTTACACCCGTACAAGTGACTGAACATTTCTTTGTTTCATAGTCACTTTAAATTTCTCAACTGTGGCCACAAAAACATACCAATCTACTAAGGTCATTGGAGGAAGGACACATGAACACACACACACACACACACACACACACACACACACACACACACACACACACACACACACAGACACACTCGCTGCTCTTCCCTCAGGCTGAGTAATCCCAAGCTCTGCTGGTTTGCTTCGGCCCAGTTGGGTTACCTTATCCTGACCTGGGGGGAGTTGGGCTAAAAACAGCTTCATTTCAAATGTTTAGTATAAGCAGTTAAGCCTTAGGTTAGTCTCACTAATGCTAGATGACACACTGTGAGGAAAAACAATCACTTCCATTTCAGTTCCGTCTGGAATTAAAAAGGCTTGTTTCCTGCCAGTTTACAAAGCATTATTTCATTTCACCTACTGTCAACCTTGCAGTTGGTGCGTTTTGTCATTAGCTTGGGCTTTAGCTACAGCATCACAGCATAGCATCAAACTGTCTTCTGTCATTTACATTTACGGCATTTGGCTGTAAATGTAAATCATTTTACATGTTCCACTGTATGCAGTCGTATACCAGAAATAGGGCAGTATTCGTTTGCTTGATTTGAGCCATAAAGGAAGTAAAGGCTTTTTCCAGTGCTGCCATACTTAATTTTCCACAAAATAGCTAGTTGGTTTGCATGCTTTTATATAAGCTGAGGTTATTTTAATAGTTCATTTAATAGAAGCTGAAAGCCACTGATATCTGTCCTGATGCAGGAAACTCCTCCTCCTCCTTCCAGTCAAACAGCCTATATATCCCTATCTTATCTTATCTTGTCTCCCTTGGCAAAGTTTTTAGACTGGACCAACACTGCGCTGTTTTTCAGTCCTCTCTCAGCCCTGCCTCTAATGAAGGGGGTCCATTGTACTAACTCAAGATTCAAGATTCTTTATTTGTCACAAAGTAATACCAGTACAATATGTAGTGAAATTACCCCCTAAAACTTCTGTGAGGCTGAAATATATTTACAAGATATTTAAGAGAAAAGTAAAGACTGAGTAATAAGCAATAAAATCAAGTAATAAAACGATGTAAAAAACATATTCAAAAATATTGTAAATGTAAGCAAGTGTAAACACGATCTGAAGATCTGAAATCATCTTGAAGTTTCCCTCATGCCCTATAGTCTGTCTGTTATATCTGTCATATAGATATTATATATATTGTCGTATAGGGGTGCAGCTGGTGGCCTGGTGGTTTGGGAATTGCCCCTGTGATTGAAATGTTGTGGGTTCGAATCCAGTGGAACCACTGAGGTACCCTTGAGTAAGGTACTGTGCCTAGACACCGCTCCCCAGGGGCTGCATCACTGGCGAATCACTGGGTTAAATACAGAGAACGAATTTCACGCTGTTCACACTGTGTTCTGTGATGTGTTCACTCATGACTGTAAGGTCCACTTTACTTTTCCTACTTTATTGAAGGCATTGTCCGAACTGGTAACCGACATGCTGGATTCAGACGAGACTAAAAAAGGCTGCTACCAACTTTCCTAAAACTAATCCAGTCTGAATAGAGGGCTGGGGCCCAGCACAGTTGGGTGATGTCCTTGACCTGATTGGATAGATCGTTTGAATTCCAGTTTTACTGGGTTTGAGTAGGGAAACCACCGTCCAGCACCTTGTCACTGACCTTCCATGATCAGGTTTGAACATCTATAGACTAAACAGGTCTGAGGCTGCATTAACTGGATTAATGTCATGTGTTTTAATTCATCTCCTAAATGGGTTTAATTGAAATTGACACTGACCCAAATGTCCATTTTTCTGGCTATTGGCAGCAGTACCCATTTAATAACCTCTTTAGTCAAAATGTCTCATTTACTATATGTGGACGCGGACCCTTTTTTTTTTTTTTATAGTAGAATCTCTCTACGGCATATCTAAAGCAGTTTAAGTGATTGGGTCGACATGAGATGAATTTAAATCCCAGAGGCACTCAATAGCTAATTCTACTGTTGTTAATGCTGCTATTAATCAGTGTAGAGCCTGACAGGCCACTATAGGGAGAAGTGGACGTGGGTGGCCAATGCTGGCTGCTGCTGCTGCAGCGAAGCGTAGGCCATGCTCATATATTTCATCAGTCAGCCTATAACAGGAGCTGACATGGTGAATTATTCAAAATTTAGCTACACCTCCTACAGCGCCGGTGGTCTTTATGAAAGAATCAGGGTGTGCATATTTGTCTGTGTCAGTATATGCTTGCGTGCCGCTTATGTGTGTGTTTGTGTGTTCTGATGGGAAATTATTTCTTGCTCTGGTTGTGTGTTCACAGCCTCACAATGCTTTTGTTTGTTCATCTCACCTTAGGGTGCTTTCTTCATGTATTTTTGTATTATTAATCTCCCTCATTGTATATATGTGTGTGTGTGTGTGTGTGTGTGTGTGTGTGTGTGTGTGTGTGTGTGTGTGTGTGTGTGTGTGTGTGCG
>JBBJLR010066838.1:0-11137 GCA_037577145.1 Brachypetersius gabonensis
ACACACACACACACACACACATATACACAGACATACACATACACTATGTTTATGTATAAACAAAACACATACTTACCAGTTCTAACTGAAACTGACTTTTGTTCAGTCCAGTCCAGTCGTCTTATTTCATTACTAGTTAATACCTTTGTAATGTAGTGTAAAGAGTCGTTTTTTATGTAAATGTGTCAGTGGATTTAAAGCAAGCTCCATTAAACTGAACAAAGAAGCAGAGGGAATATGAGAGTAAGAGACAGAGAGAGAGAGAGAGGCATTCTGTGCCAAGAGGTGTTGGATGCCCAGGATGAGTCACAGGGTCCTATCTGATCTCTGCCACAGCCAGTGCATTAGTCCCCCCTCACCACCTTCTCCAACATAATACACACCTGATGCCCATTACCTACAACCACAGCTTAGCTCACTCGCCGCTCCAGGGTAAGAGAGGTCCCGTTTAATGTGGCCATCCTGCACATCTTGCAGAGAAATTGTAGTCCAGCTGTTTGTGTCGAGTCCCTATCAGCGGCCAGTTTCTACCCATAGAGAGCCTCTCCTGGCTCAATAATTTTGGTGGCGGATCACTCTAGGAGTGACACTGAGGTGTGTAACTAGTCCAGCAATACCACTGTGCCTGAAACACTCTACCCTTCCAATTCCATGTCAGTGTCACTGCTGAAAATGACTCTTGATAAGTGGCCTAGAGGGCTGAAAAAATTATGAACAACAACAGATGGGCTGTTTTCCGTAATAGTGCACCTCTGGAGTGGATCTGTAAGATAGATAGGCCTTATACAGAATCCAGTGAGTGAGATTTTCAACAAATGTATGTAAGTAAACAGTTGCTGTGTACTGTGTTTGCTATGGTAATCAATTTTTTGTCTTCCCCAAACACTTGATCACACTTTAAAGTGCCCAGTCATCTGCCTCGACTCCACTTTGCTAATGAGTTGGAGGCTAATTACACATTGTCCAATTTGCAAGCTCTTTCTCAAATGGACTGTTTGGCTATGTCCTGTTGATTGACAGGTGGAGCTTTCGGACAGCACCTCCCACACCATCACAGACGCATATGTGGGGAAGGAGTACATCATCCAGCTGGCTGCCAAAGACATGGAGATCGGCACGTGGAGCGACTGGAGCGTGGCCGTGCACGCCACCCCCTGGACAGAGGAACCCAAGCCCATCACAGACGTGCTAATAGGTAGGGCTACATTCAATGCTTGTATTTGAATGTCAATTTATTTTCCACTTAAGGGACTAATGAAAGCCTTAGACCTTCTCAGTTTCCTCTCATATTTACCTCATCACAGTGCCGTATTCATTCAAACTTCCATCTATGTGACAGATAGTTTCTTCCGCCATGGTGCAATGAAACAATAGAACCTGTAATGCCCTCTACAGTTACTGGAGTGTACTGCAGTCTGTCAGAATCGCCACATGGAAAGGCTAATGATTAAAGTGGATAATTCTCATAGCTACTCACGTGTCATGAGTACAATACTGTGTAAACAGTCATATTAGGCATCCATCATTGGGTGGCCCCACATGTAGGCAGTCCAGAAAGGATAATCACGTGGGGCCTATAAAGTGGGGATATCCCTTGCTGAGCAGGCCCCTAAAAGGCTTTTTTGGATCTTTAATATAACTTTTTAAACTGTTTTATATCCATAACACATGAATAGCTACGACAATGATCTACTTTAACCATTAGCCTAATTAAAAAACATCACCATAGCAACACTGAGTAAACAAAAAAATTGCATTGTCATTAGTAATTGAATGTGGTTTTTGTAATGAGAGCCCATTCATTTCTATGTATTTGGACCCAAAAGGTGGGAATTTGTGCTCAGAATCTTGGTACCAGTTCATCCCAAAAGTCTTGGATGGGGTTGAGGTCAGGGCTCTGTGTGGGCCAGTCAAGTTCTTCCACACCAATCATGTTTTAATGGGCCTTGTTTTGTGCACTGGGGCACAACGTTTGAAGCACGGTGTTGTCCAGAATGTCTGGGTCTGCTTAAGATTGTCCTTCACTGAAAGTAAGGGGCCTAGCCCAAACCTTGAGCAACTGGTGTGTCCCAATACATGGTACATATAGTGTATATTGGATGTTATAAAGAGTGAACAAGTTCTTTTGTTTTTGAGCAGACTCAGTGTCACCAAATTAATGACATTACCAAGCAATTGTCTAATAATTCATTTCCTCCGCAAATCAATTTTTCTGATTCTGGTTCAGATTAATCACTCCAGCCTTACCCATTGGTGACCCTGCCCAGCTTTCCCTCTGCTGTTCACCCTAGTGTTAGTGTATTAGGGCCTCAAACCATCCTTTACAATCTATTTCCCTTTTCCAGCTTCATCAAAGAATGATACGTTCTTGCACTGAACAGGACAGTTGTTGCATTGCAAAGTCAGACTGCCTCCTGCTGGACAGAGGGCCCAATACACATTAAAAGTTCACTTAGCAATTGATAGTGCTCAGTTGGGATTTAACCAGGGAAAGAACTAGTGGATCAAGGGTATGAACAAATTACCAACAGAAAAGAGATTCCATATTCGCGCCTGGGTCTCTTTCAATCGCAGCATATAGGATTCTCATGAACGAATATCACAGTCCCTTAGTCTCTAGTGGTCCTTAAAGAATAGAATATCTCAAGCAGGTGTTTGTCATTTCATCCAGATAGACAGAAAATGTAAAAAAGCAGAAAAGGAATTAATAGGAAAAAAATAATGGAACGTGAAATTTATGGGTAAGCTATGACTAAGAGTATCTGTGCATAGGTCACTCTCTTTCCACTGAAGCTCTCGACCGTACGAACTGTCCTGCACTGTGGTCAAGTGTTGCAATGGACTACGTATACGGGATCAGCTTTGCTATATAAGGAAAGAAACAGGTACCAAATGCATTGATTTTTCATCCTAAAAAAATCAAACAGCTACAGAGAGGTGAGGAGGAAGGATTCTCAACATGTCTGACTAAAACTGCGGAACTCAACCAGGCTGACTTGGGAAGGGCTCTGTTAAAAACATCAGTTGTATGCTACACTGTGAATGATGTCCAGTCCACGTGCATCTACAGAAGTGTGGAAGTTCGTGCACACAATTTATTTTTAAGGATTCCTGTTGTGGGAAACGCATTGGACGAAAGGATCAGGAGACACTGTGTCTGGGTCACGATCCCCGCGCCTGAGCGCTCGGAGTATCGACTGAC
Source organism: Brachypetersius gabonensis (assembly GCA_037577145.1). Classification (NCBI taxonomy): domain Eukaryota; kingdom Metazoa; phylum Chordata; class Actinopteri; order Characiformes; family Alestidae; genus Brachypetersius; species Brachypetersius gabonensis. The sequence continues at coordinate 3,203 of JBBJLR010066838.1, forward strand.
GTGTCCTCCAGCCGACAAGAGAATTCTATAAGACTTGAAAGCCTTGGTGACTCTGCTACGCACGTTTTTATAAATAGCATTGACAGCTTGATGACTGTTATTAGAAGTAATATCTGGTGGCTACTACCCAGCTCGCTCTGATCCACTAGACAGTATTGGATTTCTCCACCTCCGAGCAGACGGCGCATTTAATTCAAGCTATACTTGGAAAGCGGGGGTGAATCAGAAAGTCAGCAGAAGGGTGGGTTTTCGATTGCCACCGTTTTTCTTTTTTTTGCCAAAATCCCCAGACAAAACCCTCCCTCTGTAAGCACCGCAGCTGTTCTCTCCTGGGTCTTGTCCGTGCTCCGCCTCTCTCAGTGCAACGCTGTTTGTGTTTGTGCACATTTTAATTTGGTTAATGAGGAACTTGACTTTGCCGCAGTGTGCGGGAGGGCCTTCCATTTGATCAGTGGAAATGTTATGCCCCCCGAGTCATTTCACACATCGCCACACAACACAAATAACGCAATAAACAACTGATATTAATTGAAAGAATAACTAATTCCTGCTTGCACCTGCAATGATTAATCTGTGTTGCTGCCGTGCAACATAAACAAGCCCAGCAACACAAGCCGAGCAGTCATTGTTCTGCTGGCATCTGAAAGTACACTCAGTCTGCAACTTCCAAAACTGTGGCTGCTTTTTGGCCTCACTTGAATTTCATTAAGGCCTCACCTGAATCCATGATTCAGAAAGAGTTTTCACTGCTTCCTCGTCACTGCCAATATCCAAATGGGTTACAGTCAGAAGGGACTGATCGTAGATCTTCCTGATGTAGCAGTTGGCTACACTGGTCACACACAAAGAAGGGGCTGAAATAACCTCCATAAATATTCTTTTCCACTATATATATATATATTTATGTTTATTTTGTGGCTTTTTGTTTGCTTGTTTTTTTTTAGTTTTCCACGGTTTTATTGACTCCAATTATCTGCATATAGTCTGTTTATTTTTCTCTTTAATTGCATGCTTGTGTTTAATACACACAGTAATTAGCAGTAGACTTGACACCAATTTGACTAGGGTCTCCTAACTCCTAACTATGACAGAAATAAAAAAAAACATAAAGCTGTTGTTCTCCTCCCAGCAGAGACCACTCCTTCCTCCGCCCCGCCCTCAGCCAAGCCAAGGGTTGGCGCTGCAGGTGCCGGTTGCTCCGCTCTCCTTTGCTCGTCCCACATCCTCCTGGCGTGCATTCTGCTGTCCATCATGTGGTACGTAATGTGTTCTGTGTCAAAACTACATGTTTCTCACCCAGAAGGTCTACATTTGTGTTGCCTCTCACCTTCACCGATTCCTGAACCAAGCTAGTAAGAAGTGAACATCTGTTACAGATGTGCTGGGAGCTAGAATTCAAAAATCTTAGTCAAAGTCAAAGTGTACTTTTTCATCTCAGCCATAAACATATGTACCGAGAGATGAGACGGTGTGGCTCCATATTTTACAGAGCACAAAGGACACAGAGTACACATATATAAATGAGCTAAAAATATAAACTAGTAAGATGTGCAAAGAAAAAAGTCATTTTTAACAGACGCTCTATATGTGCAAAAGATCAGCAGTAGTTCAAAATAAATACATATACCTTTGATCTATTACTGGGATACTCAAAGGATTTTGGTTGAGAACCATTGACCTGTAGACCTCAAGGCATCCTGTACCACAAAGGTCATCAATTACAGACTCGTATTGCCTGCAGTTTTATGATTTCTCTGCTGAAACACACCTACTACATCCACTGAGCACAATTTGACTTATTAAATCACAACACTGTGCTGGACTGTGTCCCTCCAGAGCCATTATTGACGACCCCTGCTGTATCCAGTGTGCCATTCAATTTATTTTCCTATTTGCAAATGCCACTGTAGCTGTAGCATTGAGACAGCTTCTCCTGGTAGAGCTGTCTCCCCTCTGAAAACCCTGCCAAGATCATAAGGAGATGGAATCAGGAACCAAACCTACCTCTCACTAGATGCTTTCACACGTCCTCATTAGGATTTTACAAGTCGCTGAGCCCAGAATCACAGGAGGTGTAACCCATGGACCTTAGGACCAGTAAACTTGATTGATCCCCAATAGCAGCTGGCTGAGGGGCCAAATCAAGTAACGAGCAGAAGATACATTATGTGGGCAGCCAGCTTGATCCCCTGGAATCTCTGCACCATGGCATAATGAGCTGAGCACTAATTAAAGCTAGCTCATGCAGAGTCTGTGGGTCTGTAGAAGAAACAAGGGGTGCAGAAATGATACCATTCACACCGCTAACTTGATTGACTAGGACGGTCCTTAGTTCAGAAACGTGCCACCATCCACACAGCTGGCATACATCGCTATCCTGATTGACTGAGAAGGGCCCGAGCTCTGGGATTCACTTCAAAGTAGCTTAGAAGCAGAACATAGCATTATCTCAGGGCCAATAGTGTCTTCCCTCTGGGGAGACTACATGCATGCAGAGATATCTCAGCCCCACACTTTTATAGTGCGCTGCAAGAGGGAAATTTAATTGGCCAGTCAGTCAGTAATGGTCTGAGGCCTGGATTAGCCTCACAGGTTCCTGCTCCCCATCTGTAGAAAGTCTGAGGTGGTCAGATAGAATTTCGATGTGCATCTATTAGTTCCCATCTCAAAGTGTGCTAGGGCAACCCCTGCTATGTTGACTGCATTACTGCCTTTGTGGAAGTGCTAGGCGGAGAAAGCAGTGTTAGTGGGTTAGGTTGTGTAGGGTCAAACTCTGTCTTTGTCTAGGCAAAGGTTTTGCTACTGAAAACTAGCAGGTCTTTTGACCATCACCATAAGTTGATTAACTTATAGTGATGGTCAAAAGACCTAATTTACTTATGGTAATGGCCAAAAGAGCTGCTATAAGAGAAGTTCAGCAGTTTTTTGCTTACTGTCTATAGCTGGCCCCTGGATAGCCCCTGGAAGTCAAATTACATAATACAGCTCTTGGTTCATGCCAAGGTTTCCACATGATAATTCTATCTAGGAGTTGTTGACTTCCCAAGTCAGCCTGCTTGAGTTCCGCAGTTTTAGTCAGAAATGTTGAGAGAGTGACTGGTGGTGCACACTCAATAAATCCTTCCTCATCACCTCTCTGTAGCTGATTTTTTTAGGATGAAAAATCAATGCATTTGCAGCCTGTTTCTTTCCTTATATAGCAAAGCTGATCCCATATATGTAGTCCATTGCAAAGCTATTGTAAAGCTCAAATGATGCAATATAGCACTTGGTTCATGTTAAGGTTAGCTGGAGGTGATTCTATTCGTGGGTTGTTGACTTTATTGAGTCTCGGAGTTTTCTAGTTTCACAGTGGAAAAGTTGAAGGACAGGCTGAATGTGAACACCAAGTAAATCCTGCCTCTTCATTTCTCAGCGCCTGTTAGATGCACTAGAAAAAACTAGTTTGGGACTTGGAATCAGCCCTCACCTAGATGGCGGGGCTGATTCCATCACCTTGGTCTATTGAAAAGTTATTCTGAATTCAGGTGCCAACCGTAGCATGGCAACCTGAAATCGAAGCTAGCTTCACACAAATAATCTTTATAATCTTAGGATCAACTGGAAGAATTTTTGGGTGTAGTCTTGCAGGGCCAGATGTGATCTCGTAACGAGAACAAGTGAGAACATCTAGCTATTAGGGTGGGAATAAACTGAGAGTAAAATTGATCAACTCTTGAAGATGGACATCAAAGCAAGGGGCAAGGGTACATTCTTTAACACCATCTTGTTAGTCCATGATCATAATGTTATTTAGCATGGCTGAAAAGTCCCCCAAACAAACTCCAGTTAAGCATGTAATGTTACATGTGTTGCATTATATTCACATTATATGCAAGAAAAATACACACAATCGCTTGCAAGGGAGGTTCCATTAGCCAGCAACTAGTCTTGCTTTCGTCAATGAAAATTATGACTAAATTTCATCATCAACAAACATATACTGCGTGACAAAAACGAGACGAGACACAATATATCATATAATATTGTTGATTCATGCAAGAAAGCTGATCCTAAGTTGTTCTGATTTGGTTGTATAGAATATATTTGTTCAGGAATAAAAAAAATATTCAGGTAAGTTAAAGGTGATGACTTTTACTCGTTTAGACACACACATTTTCATTTATTTTTTTTTTAGACGACCGAACTTTGACTAGACTAGAAAGAGCGTGGACATGACTAAGACTAATAAAAACTAAAATGACAGCTTGACGCGAAGACTAGACTAAAACAAAAGACAGACCACCAAAAACAACACTGCCAGCAACAGAACATTAGCTAGCTTGTTTTGTTTGTATTACTCTTATGTTAATATAGAATAGACTACACAAATTCCGGTTGGTCTTCAGAGAAGGGTGTAATTTTGTTACTGTTGATTTTACTACAGTTCGGCACCATAAAAACTACAGTCCCCAGATATGCTTGTTAAAAGATCATATTTGACTTCCCAAGACTGTTTTTGTTAATGTGCTTCCAGAGGCATCATATATTATAGAGGAAATCGGACCTAAATGGAAAACGTAGATAACATTTGGTACATCTGCTGTGAACATTCCTTCCCATCTCTTACTCTCAACAGTGCCACAAATTTCCACTTTAAAGACTAGACTTTGAAATCTGTTCAGAAGATGTATCTTTAGGGTGGGAGGACCTTTTAAAAACAATAAGCATGAGTGGAAACATGGGAGCAGACTGTTTAAATTTTTAAACATCATATTTGTTCCCAGTGGTCATCGGCTTGGATTTGCATGATGGGTATTGTAATAAAAGAATGAATGGAATGAATGAAAATGAAACAAAACACTAAATTCCGTCAAAGCTGAGTGATACAGTCCCCAAAATTCAAAACACAACATGACAATGGTGGTCCTATTTTACAACAAGTCAACCCATATATAAAGGTTTATAGCGGATGTATAATCAGGTTGTTAATTAGGTCGTAAAACATTAGTAAGCAGTTATAAACAAGTTATAACAGTTGTCATGCATTGATGTAAACTCACTATTTGGCAAGATGGTAGTAACATTAAAACACCAGAAACCTCAGCAAAAGTTTCGTAGGCAAAAATATTCCTACACCTGCCTGTACCTGCAACTCTAAAGTTCTCTGCCTGAGATAGTAAAAGGCACTGCATAGTAAAAGGTACAATCAGGTAGTCAAAACCTAATGTTTTATGATGCCGTGCCATATTAAAGGAGGTATTAATATGAAATCTGTAAGATTCTGTCTCAAATATGAACCTGATGCTGCTAATGAAGCCTCCGATGCTTTCAGCTGCACTCATTCATAAATGATTCTCCCGGGTTCTACCCCACCACTGAAGCGTGTCTTCTTTTTCTCTTTTGCAGATGTTTATGATTCATTCCTGTGGAAAAAAAGTCTTCTAGTTCTATTTTGCACATGTTAATGGATATCGTGCATTGATAATTTAATTCAAGTTGTTTTTTCTCACAAAAAGAAGAAAAGATTAATAAATGATGTTTTGCGAAAGGAAGAACAAAAACAACAGAAGAAGCAGAAGAAGATTTAAAGTGCATCTTTAATCTCGGGCCGCGCGGCTGACGGTGGAGGGAGCACAGGCACGGGACGGCCCACCCCACCCCCGGGGAAGCAAAAGATATGGGGACAAAAGAGTCAACTCAAGCATCTGTCTCACAGCAGCACAACACCCAAAACCAAGCATCTGTCCTCGTTCCCTTTTCTTTTTTTTAACGAACAAACAAGAACCAAATTTTATCCTCTATTTTTTTTTTTTCTTTTGGGACGTTTCACACAAACGCACACTGGTGACAGTCATACGAGTGTGTGATTAATTAATCAGCAACATACAGCTAACTCATCATGCCAAAGACAGAATGAGAATGAGGATGCTCATTCTTCTCACCATCCCTCGCTTCCCAAACACCTCCCCCCCGGCCTGTTGTCTGTGCACGGTGCCTGGAAGCTGCAGTGTGAAATCTCCATCCAGCAAAACAGGAGCTTCATAGACTGAGGACTAACAAACTTAGAATGAAGGTCGTTGTTTGATTATTGGGTTCTTTTTTTCAGCATTTACCTTTCTTTTTATTCGTTTTCCTATTTGACCCTTGATATTGAGAGGTAAAAAGACATACACACACACATAAACACAAACACACAGATGGAGGGTTTTATTCCACGGTAATGTACTGGACTGCCTTTTTAAAATGAGAAAAACATCATGAATCGTATCCGTTTCTTATGCCTGAGTCCGGAGTTCTGCGTAGAACCCCTTTTTTCTCGCTCTCCAGACCTGTTCGCCTTTTCAGCAACTGCTTTATTTTTGTTGTTTGTTGTTTATCAGACTTTAATAGCCAATGTTACAGTTCTTTTGCTTTATTCAAGGAATATTGTGATTTTACATTTTTTTGTTCTTTGTTTATTAAACAATATCCACATAGCATTTTAGTTTCTTTTGTTTTTGTTTGTTTGTTTCTCAAACATTCACAATTGCTTAATTCTCCACGATCATATTTTGTAAACTACGATATGTATCTTTAACATGGAAAAAAAATACTTTATTATTTAATAATGTATGTATTAGCTTTAGATTCTTGTAACCTGTATCTGGGTTCTTTTTATAGATGTATATAAAACGAGAGGTTGTTCATTAAATGTGACCATTTCACAATGAGTTGACCCTGCCCGTCGTCTGTTGATGTTGATGTTTTTCATTCAGAAGCCTTATGTGCGGGAATATTTATTTATTTATCTGTTTATCCGTCTATCTGTCTGTTTATCCATCTATCTGCCTGTCTGTCTATCTGTCTGTTTATCCATCTCTCTGCCTGTTTATCCATCTATCTATCCATCTATCAGTCTATCTATCTATCAGGCTATCTATCTATCTATCTATCTATCTATCTATCTATCTATCTATCTATCTATCTATCTATCTATCTATCTATCTATCTATGTATCTATGTATCTATCTATCTGTCTATATATTTATCTATCTATCTATCCATCCATCCATCCATCCATCCATCCATCCATCCATCCATCCATCGTACTTATCTATGTATTTATTTATTTATAGCAAACAGCTCATGAAAGATGCTTTTGGTCTTTGTTATGTAAGTGTGCAAACGCCAGAAGAAGAGGAGGGTTTGAGGCTTAGTATGAGTGATTATAGTTTGGAACATTCAATTAAGCCATCCTGGGTCTTTCCAGAGCCCCATGCTTGTGACATGAAAATGAAAGAGATAGAGAGACAGAGATAAAAATGAAAAAGATCTATGAATGTTCTAAGATCTTTTCTTGAAAGGCTGCTTCAAAGGGGAAGATCATGCATTAATCAAAGTTTTCATAATTCAGTTGCTGAGATGGAAACGTAAACGTATTTTACAGAGACGGTGTTATAATGAAGAACACAAATATTTATATTTATTTACAGCCCAAATCTACCAGTGAAGCTACATGCATCTTCTGTGTCCCCCCCTCAACATGAATGGATGTTAATATGTAGAGTATGTTTAATTACTTGAATGCAATGACATTGCATTCAAATACACATAATTGAATATCGAGTTGGTCCACCTTTGCAGCTAGAACAGCTTCCACAATTCTTGAGAGGCTTTCCACAAGACTTTGGAGTTTCTGTGAATTTCCAGGAATTTGTGTCCATTCATTCTGTAGAGCATTTATGAGATCAGGCACTGATGTTGGATGAGGCATGACTCACAATCTCTCTTCCAGTTCATCCTAAAGGTGCTGGATGGGGTTAAGGTCAGGACCAGTCAGGTTCTTCCATTCTGAACTCATCCTGTGGGGGTTCCGTGGCAAGTAGATCTTGCAGGTACTACAGTGAACACACACACACACACACACACACACACACACACACACACACACACACACACACACACACACACACA
>JBBJLR010066887.1:0-11136 GCA_037577145.1 Brachypetersius gabonensis
ACTGGGTCCCTGAGCAAGACCCTTAACCCCAAGTTGCTCCAGGGAGACTGTCCCCTGTAGTTAGAGAATGGAAGTCTGATAAATGCCATAAATGTAAAGTCTACATGCATCTAAAAAAGCTTAATACAAAATACCCTACACTAAGTACACAAATACTATACACATTTTCACAGTTAAGTTACTGCACAGATCAGTAGTATTGACATAAATAGTGGCCTTTCACACGGTAAGACTATTGCACAAATTACTGATTTTGTACATAATGAAATTATTTAGCATCCATTGCAGTAACTGCATATTGATAGTAAGACTATTAAATATAGTAATTTTAAATCCAAATTTTATCTAGAAAAACGACATTTTAAAGCATAACAAAGTAGCATTAGGTTATTGTAGCGATTACTATGCAGATGTGTGTCAGAGAGAGGACTTTGAGTCTGATGGTGGTGAGAAGGAAGGATTTTTTGTGGTGTTTGATGGAGCACTTTATGATGGTGAGTCTGAAGCTAGACAATGTCCTTTAAGCAACAGCCTTGAGTTTCTGACACTTTCATGCTGCCAAGCCAGCAAACCAAAACTGTTCTTCCAACTAAGCTGTGTGAGTTACAAGGATGTTTTTAGTCTGAATTGGTCTAGACAAGCTATTATGCTTCAAAAGACCTGTATGATCTGTTACTGATGATACTGAACTACTACCAGTCACTGCGAGGACACTTTGGTGTCCGCCACTTTCATGCTGCCAAGCCAGCACACCACAGCACAGAAAATGGTGCTGGCCACTACAGACACAGACTCTAAAAGACAGATGCTTGATCCTCTTCATTAGCCTGCTCTCAATGCTGTTGCTATGTCAACCTCCTAAGAAAAGGCCCTTAAGCAGCCTGACACTGAAGACAACACATTTACAGTCTAAATACTGCATGGTCATGGCATCAGATAAGAACACAGATAATTATATTGGCATGTTTATTTAATAACTTGAAATAAGAATAATAAAATGTTCTCAAAATGTCACATCTCAGATTACCAGATCATGGCTGCATCAAATGTTACCTACAGTAAACTAATGTAAAGCAACCGGAGGCAAATGATTTTCTTGTAAAGCAAAAGTCTAGCCAAAAATATGATATATATATTAAAATAGCAAAAGATCTCTTTAGAGAAAGGATCCATTACTTTGCCTTTTACTGGAGTTAATGTTGTTGCACAATGCCCCCTCGTGGCACTAAGTAGAGCACAGAAATGAACTATTTTTAAAAATGCAGCATTACTTATAAATGCTACTTTATACAGAGCACAAAAGGCATACTTTGAATAAAAGGCTCGTATAGAAAATCTTCCCAGTCTACTTAATCCATAATTTTCCATAGTTTTCTAACCTTTCTTTTCTTCCATTCCATTGTTCAACTGACATCATAACCATAAATGACAAGCAGGACAAAAGAAACGCACATCTTCATTCATTTGCATTGAATGCCTTGTTAAAGCGATACTGGGAATGCCATAAAAAAACAGAAGGTTAGTGTAGGAATATATATTTTTGGCATTTGATATTAAAGAACCATTAGATGCAGGAAAGAAAAACTCATACGGCTTTGCCTAATCATACTATAATAAACTATAATTTTGAAGTTCTTTTAAAATATACATCATGCATTCATTTTCTTTAACCACCTAAGATATATAACATGCTTACTTAATTGGGCTATATTACTATGCTCAACATTTGCAATGGACAATTAGTGCCCAAGATGTTTTATGCATTGTCAATTAGTGCTAAAAGGTGTTTTATGCTTCTTCACCTTTTGTAAGCCCCCTAAAAGGTGTTTTACATTATTATAGACCTCATCCATTTTCCCCATTTGACTCTGAACTACTTCCAGTCACTGTGAGGACACTTTGGTGTCCTGGAACAATCTGGCTGCCAGATTTTTTGTGATCTACAAGAAATTAAAATGAAGCAATTTAGCAGTTTCATGTCATTTTTTGTAGCTTTTATGGCCATTGCTGCAGAGGAACATCTTAATAATGAATATATAATGATATGCAATTACTCATTCACTTTATTCAGGAATCTTCACTTTAACTGGATGTTCTATTAATTGGTGTAATGACCATTTTGCCATGCGTATAATAAACAGCGCATCCACAGTCTGAGCATTCCCCACACAAGGGCGCTATTAGCACTCAAATCATCACTGTGTGTACCACTGAAAAACAGGAAACACACACCAGCAAGATCTCACTGCTTCATGCATGTCTGTAGTTACATATTGCACATGTATAAAGCAAAATTAAATATTTGATATTGTTATAAATATTCATAATCAAAAATTATTCATTATTACTAAATTATTAATATTTTCATTTAATCTTAACCAACATACACATTTATTTTGTGTGACCAATTTGTGTATTTTACTAGTTTAAGAAAAGTGTAATTAGGTAAAGTTCAGATAATTTAAGTGAGGGTCTGCAAGAGCTTAAATTTTGGTTACTGCTTTGGCTATCAATTCAGAGTCTGCTAAATGCCGTAAACATAAACCAATGCTATTCATTGTTTACTTAAATCTAACACATACACATATATAATTATAACTACTAAAATAAGCAAAAAAAATTCCCCTCCTTCGGTGACAATAAAAGCTCCCCTTTGTGGAAAATGAAGAGACTGTTGGACACAGCTTAGTTATCCAGTTTTGAAATCAAATGACCAATTTCTTAATCACTCTATAAATTGCTTAGAAACATAAATTTTTATTATGTTTAATGAAGTAATTACTTTAAATTGCATAAATCATAACAGCCTTAAACACACAGTTTTTTTGTTTTGGTTTTTTTTTTTTTGTGTTTTTTTAAAGGAAAAAATTGTACAAATCTGCCACATCACCTCAGACACAGAGAAAAATCTGTGCTTACACTGAACATTATGTCATTTTAAAATGGCCTTATGCACTCCAGTTATTCCAATAGCATGACCATGACTGTTTTCCCATGAGGCATGAACACACGCATACACACACCCCAGAGAAATATCTTCTCTCCAGAGAAGAGAGAAGAACAGCAATGTTGATTTAAAATCTTTCCATATTCCCAGGATCCCAGATAAAGTTCAGCTCATAAACAGACCTCAAAACCTAAAAAAGTTAATGTCAATCACAGCAGACTGAAAAACACATACTGTTTCATAACCACTAGAAAAGGACCAAGACTGTCAAAACTCGATGGAGGCATGTCATTTATAAAACCTGACTGACTAGTAGTTTAGCTGGTTTTTCTCTCTTATTATTATTTTTTTCTGTGGATGAGGCTGTAAGACTAGACAGCTTGAATCAGCAGCCCAAAGAATGTCTGATCTGCAGTTGTCAAAAGAAGCCCACTATGCACATTCTTTGTTCTATGAGTCTGTAGTGACCAGCACCATTTTCTATGCTGTGGTGGCTGCATGAAAGCAGCAGACACTAAGAGACTTAAACGAATCAAGAAAATTGTCTCAATTGGTGGGTGAGCAACTTGACAGCACAGAAACTATGCCTGAAAAAACACTATCTAGACTTCAGTCCATCATGGACAGTGCTGATCGCCCCTACACAGTGTTGTTGCTAAACTGAGAAGTACCTTTAGCCACAGACTAACCAGCTTAAAGTGCTCCATCGAACGCCACAGGAAACCCTCCCTTTCCACACTCCACCCTCTGACACACATCCACAAAATATCTGTGCAATGTTGTGCTACTTTGTTGTGCAATTTCTTATCAGGTCTAAAGCATAATGTGTATCACTATGTGCAACTCCCATCTTACTATTATGTGCAATAGTCTAGCATGTGAAATATGTTCGCTTCGAACAAAAAACACCAGAAGTGGCTACATCACATCCACCAGCCAACGTCAGCCACATCTTCGCTGTTGAGAAGAATGTGAGGCGTGTACTAAGGTCAGTAAACCCTAAGAAAGCAGCAGGACCTGACGGTAGGGTGGGCGATAAAATTATAACAATATGTATCGTGATAGACACGTGATCAATATCAATAAAAATGTGTTCGATAAAACATTCTATATTTTTCAACAGAGGTTGCGAAGCTAGTTTGGTCGCTGCTTTGGATCCGTGCCAGAAACGCAGCTGTCATAAATGGTCGTAGCACAGCAAAACAACTCCTTTTATGGAAGTTCTGCCATTTTTCTTCAGACGTCATCCCGAGCCTTGTCTGGACTTCCTGTGTCGCGTAGAAGTAAAGTTATAAGAATTTTAAATACATGGAAAAATTCCGCTAGCAGAGAAGGAGAGGGCCGAGGGACAGAGAGAGAGGGGGAGGGGAGGTTGGTGTTTACTCTGCGAGCACAGAGGTGACTCTGTGCACACTGGAGAGATGGAGGAGCTGTTTGTCAGCATTTTTTACTTCTAAAATCAAATATAACTCAGCGAAAATGAGTCTAAAACCCAGAATGAGCATCTGTGAGGTGCTGAAGCTGTATTTTTCCACTAGAAGACGATATAAACGTTTTCGTGCAGGACAGAGAACACGAGGAGCGCTAGCCCACATAAAGCACGGATCCCAGCCAGAGTGAGTCTGTTGTGAACTGTTTGTACAATTTTCATATACTTGCTTGTAATTTGATATAAAATAAGTGACTTGAGTGTAATTTGGTGTGTGTTTGTGTGTGTTTTCAGCCTCTTCCAGCAGCTGGCCAGTGCACACCAGCTCTGCACATCTAAAACCCTATCTCAGTGGTTTCCAACCTGGGGTCCAGTCCCCCCTTAGGGGGGCGCTAGAGATCACAAGGGGTGCGCAAAATTTTGTCTGAATTGAGTTTACCAAAATCATAATTGCACACAAATTCTTAAAAGGGTGAAATGTAAAAGTGTGTGTGTGTGTGTGTGTGTGTGTGTGTATAAGAGCAATTATGTGTATAAGAGCCCTGTTATGTTTATATAGTTGGTCAAAGTAAAAAAAAAACATGTTCATCATATTGCCTGGTTTGTGCTGAAAAAAACAATATAAGACACTCTATATTTCACATGCTGAAGTTTATATTTTTGTTTAAACATAGTAATGCAAAACACATTAAAATATGCTTGGAGTTTCTTAATGACTGAGGGGATTATGATCAGAGGAAGGTTAAGTTTAAAATAAAAACGTTTAAATGTAATATATTTTTCTCCTGGTCCTTATTTTAAATGGGTCATAAAAAATATCAATAATTATCAATATCGACCGATATGAAGCACTGATATCGTGATACAGTTTTCAGCCATATCGCCCAGCCCAACTGACGGCATAACTGGAAGGGTGCTAAAGGACCAGCTCACAGGGGTCTTTACTAAAATATTCAACCTGAATATTTTACACAGGCCACCGTCCCAGTCCTCTACCAAACCTCCATCCAGTGCCTAAATGATTTCCGGAGAGTGGCTCTTACTCCAGTCTTCTTAAAGTGTTTAGAGAAACTGGTCAGTATCACATCATTCAAGGACTCCCGACAATATTCAACTCCCACCAGTTTGCATACAGGAAAAAACAGATCAACAGAGGATGCCGTAGCCATAGCCCTCCATACAACCCTAACCCACTTAGAACAAAAGGACAGTTACACCAGGCTTCTTTTCATTGATTTCAATTCGGCTAAACACCATCATCCCTGCCAGACTGGTAACCAAACTACACAACCTCAGCCTCAGCCTCTCTCACTCCACCTGCCTCTGGATAAAGGACTTCCTCAGTGACTGCCCACAAAGAGTCAAAGAAGAGCCCCATCTGTCCTCAGCACTCAGCCTCAACACCAGCTCCCCTCAGGGATATGTGCTGAGTCCCCTACTGTTCACTCTATACACTCACAACTGCACCCCCATCCACCTGTATAACACTATTGTGAAGTTTGTGGATGATACAACTGTGATCGGGCTCATCACAAGGGGAGAGGAGTCTGCATACAGGGACGAAGTGGAAAAACGCTCATCATGGTGAAGCCAAAACAACCTGGTTCTCAACATCATAAAAAACAAATAAATAATTGTTGATTTCAGAAGGAACAAATCTGCCCCTCAGTCTATACATATTAATGGGTACTGTGGGGACTGCACTTCTTGAGGGTCCTGAAGAACAATGCTTTAGCCAAGGAGCTACTACAGGTGCTCCATTGAAAGTGTACCAACATACTGCATCCCAGTGTGGCTTGCCAGCAGCAATTCTCAGGAAAAAGCATCACTCCAGAGGGTCATCAACACAGAGGATCACAGGCTGCGCTCTTTACTATCAAGGTCCCATTGCAACAGGAAAGCATGCAGCATTCTGAAGGCTACATCCCACCCTGCGCATTACATTTTCCAGCTGTTACCCTCAGTAAGGCAGTCCAGGACGATAAAAGCCAAGACAAACAGACTGAGAAACAGCACATACACCAGGGCTGCTGCCGTGCAATACTTCTGGGGATTAATTCACTGTGAAATAGCAAAACTTTAAACTATCATGGTCAACTGTGAATGCTGCTCACCGTACTTTTTCTTTGTTCTTTTATATACAGTAGTTTTTTTTATTTTGCAATTCACAAAATATATTATACACTATATTTTTAATTTGTTTTATTTCTCTTTAAATTGTTCTTAAACGTTCTGCTTTTTTACTTGCACTGAACAGGACTGCACACAATTGTTGCACAAAGAAATAGAAATCTTTATTTTGTCAATTTATTATGTGTAGTATATTATTAAGTGCAACAGTCTTACCACATGCAATATCATGCGAGGTTTTCCTTGGTCATTTTTAAAGGGACACAAAGTTTCTTTTTTGTATTTTACTTTTCCGCTTAGCTACTTTTTAATGACCATTTCCAGCCTCTATTTGTCCACTAGATTTATACAGACTGTTTTTATTAGCGTGCATTTAAGACATACATGTGAATTACAGTAACCCCCCTTTTCGAGTGGTTAACGTTCCAAGAGCAACGCGTTGTGTTTTAGTGAAAAAATGCCTAGAAATGCCTATTTCTATAGTGTAATGCCCCACATATGCTGTTGTAGGCTATATAGGTAGATATTTATACATTAGGGGTATAACGGTAGGCAGTTTTTGGTACAGGGACAAAAATAATATATTATTTATTCATTATGAGTCTAGTATCTTATTTAAAAAATCCAGTTAATATTGTTGAAAGCTGTTTGTCAATATGGCAACATGAGGATATTATCTACAATAGAGTACAGTTGCATATCTGATGTGAGAAAACTGCTTTTGCCTGGTTTGAATTAACAGGGAGCGTCTACTTACATGTCAGGGAGAAGTGATTGCACTCCACTGTTTTTTTTCTTTGTACTAGTTATATTCATGAAGCCATCTCAAATGTGTAATCATGTTCTATGTACTACCAGCAACCTGGCTAGTTTCAGCTGAAAGTGCTGGCACGCTGTCTTCGTCTTATCCACTTGTCTTTGTCTACTGCTAGTGTAGTTAACTGGAAAACCAAAATGTTTCCAAGCAGCAGACCTAAAGAATAGAGGAGGGTCTTTAAACTCTGGCCTTGCATTCACCATATTTATAAGGTTGCATCACTGGACATGTGCAAACTGAGCTGCCAAGTTATGGTTCTGTTATGAAATCAGAGAGGAAACAGAGAGGAAACAACTAGTTGCACACATAGATGTGTAGGTGGGAGGGCAAACTATATCTATATCACTATTCACTTTTTTCACTTAACTGAACATTTTGATCAACTGAAAATGATGATTATGGTTAACAGATGATACACCATACCATGTTAGTTGAGAACATTTTTAAAATCAGTTCAGGAGTTGTCACCTGGTGCATAAGGGGCAAGTGAGCTTCAGGAGAAAAATAGCAAAATGATTATTTCTCAAAATCAATACACAAGGGGGGAGTGTTCAATTCTCTGATGTCCACACGTATTTCAACACATTAAAGGACCCATGTCATCAATTTTCTGCAACTAAAAAGACCTGAGGTATATAAATATCATTAAGGTTTCAATATGTACATTAAATCAAAAAACAGTTTTGTGATGTCACAAAACCAGCATATTTTTGCTCATTCAGTCTGCAGAAGTTTAGTCCCACCCATTCACATTGCAGTTTAAGGAGAGTTTCAATCTCTGTGTTGCTGAAATACAGGGCAGTCTATCTGAAATAAGATTATTTACATCTATCAGTTATAAGGACATTGTTTAATTCTGAGGGATAAAAAAGGCCACGTAAAAACGAATTATGATGAATAATGAACTACATTTTTGTTTCTCAAACCCACATAAATGTCCTGGAAAAGCGAAATAGAAGAAAACCTTGAATATGGGCCCTTTAAAAAGCCTCAGCCAATCGATGTCTTTAATTGCCCAAAAGAAATTTGACTTTCACTGGATTATGTGAATACCTCAATTCATCAGAACACCCAATAACACGCAAATGGAGCTTTTATTGGACACCCTGTGAAAAACACTGTGATTGTTCAGAGACTTGTTTGCATATTACAGCCTTCTGCGATAACAGTATTGCAGACAATGATTAACAGATTATATAGTGTGCAGCCCTACTTTAAAACTATGGAAGTTGTTTGAGCAAGCTGTCTCTTCACAAATCCATTCTAAGAAATCATCTCATATGCACATGCTTCTTTGTTTATACGTCCATCCTATTGCTCCATCTCTTAATTAATGCTGTCTCATTTACAGACAAAGGGAACTGGACAACATGGAGAAATGAGAACACTGCCTAGACTTCAGTCCACTATGGACAGTGCTGATATCCCACTCCACAGTATGGTGGCAGAACTAAGTACCTTTAGCCACAGACTCATCAGCATAAAGTGCTCCACTGAATGCCACCTAAAAATCATATCTTCCAATTATTTTTGCTTTGATGTGCAATATTGGGCAAAGTTCTTATCGGGTGTTAAAACACCATCACTATGTGCAATATCTCATTTGCAGTTGTCTTACCATTTGCAATCCACATTTTCTAAATCATTTCATTTTGTGCAACATCGTATGTACGGTATCATTACTCCACATTACTTTTATTATTCAGTATTGATTCTAATTCTCTAAGTCCAATAACATACTCCAAACTACCTTTTGTGTAAGTAGATTTCACTTTACTGTTGTAATATGTCTATCAGTTGTAAGTATTGCTGATAATTATTGCAGAGTCCTATTACTCAAAATTACCCAGAGAAACAATTTGTGGTGTGGTAAACTTATAACTTATAAATCACTGATCATGATTTTGATACGTCAAAAACTCACCAATACTTGGATAAGACCTGACAAGTATGCTTAAATGAGCCCACACCCTACACCCAAAACCTCTGACTAAGCTGCTGGAGGCAAGGCATTGTAAACACTCCAAGAAAAGCCCTAGGTATTCATCTAAAACAACTTATACCTTAATTCTTTTGAAATTCTTTATCTTAATAAATCAGTAAATGTCACTCATTACCAGTGTTGGGCACATACCTTTAAAAAAGTAATTAGTTATAGTTACTAGTTACTTCTGACAAAAAGTAACTGAGTTAGTAACTGAGTTACATCATTATAAAAGTAACTAATTACCAGGCAAAGTAACTACAGCGTTACTTAAAATAAATCTAATTTAATACAACTATAAAATAAATATAAAACATTGTACACAAATCTACGTTATTTTAATGTTGGGACAACGTGAGAGACAACTATCAAATTCAACATTTTTGCCTTTCACCTCAGCGAGGGAAAAGTAGTGTTTATACTTCCAGTTTGCAAAAGCTACCTTTCAACTTGTTGGACTTGCCATCGCTGTGACTCCTGGATGTGTGTGTGTGCGACTGACCGCGTGTGCTCGTGTGTGAACACCCGCACTACTCTGCCTCTGATTGGCAAACAATGGAAATTTACTCAATCTAAGCCAATCATGGTGTTCTCAGTTACACCACGTGTTTAGAGACACACCAATCATCATCACTGGTTCCGCCCCGGCCCCGAAAACACACACACCCCAGAGAAAGAGAGGTGCTATGGCTGAGAGGGACGCTGCTTGCATGAAAACTGCTTCCGTGTTCTCAGTTATAGTAACGCGCATTTTATTGTCAGTAACAGTAACGGCCTTGTAACGGGGAAACAGTAATTCGTTTGATTACTAGTTACTGAAAAAAGTATCGCCATTAGTTACGCCGTTTATTTATAGTGCCGTTATTCCCATCACTGCTCATTACTATCTACAGATCACTAGGGCTTGGTTTCCTAGCAATCCTAGAAGTATACAATGATAACTTTTGGAAGTTTTAATATTCATTTTGATATGGTAGATGATTCACTGAAATCGGCATTTGCATCCATCAAAGATTCTGTAAAACTGTAGAGGGTCACATTCATTACTGCACTCATACCTTTGATTTCATTTTGATCCTTGTCTTTTTATACAGATGACAATTATTTCCCCCCAGACCACAACAAGCTCAGAGAATTACCTCATCACATATGAGCTTCATAATAGATATGTACATCCCTATCTTTTGTGTTAGGCATAAAATAACATTCCTCACATTTCTTGGTTTCCCTCCCAAGTTTATCAACCCCGGTCAGCTCTCCACCTGTTCCGTTTAACTATGTTTGGAGAACAGTTTTCATTCCACATTAGATAACGTGGCACTGTAATATGTAACAGAATTACACAGAAAAAGCTAACTGTGTGGTACATGCTATAAAGCAGACTGTATGTAAATTAGAGCATAAATGGCAGCTGCCTGGAAGGATAGCCTTAAAGACTACAGAGGCCCGTTCTTCGTACGTCGCTTGATACATCCGAGATAAACTGACACATCTAAGATGAGATCATCCTGCTAATTACGATCTGGCTATTTTGGTTCTTCGAGCACCCCTGCTGTTGATGATTAGTATGGCTGGATTGAGTTGTCTAGGACTAGTGCGCGTTCATGCGTTGGTTTAAAAAGCGAAATGCATCGACTGTCGAAATACTGATCACAACCCCTTCGATTGGTTGACGAAATGGCAAAAGAGCGAGCTAAATTTTTTTCTCAAGCGGAGCAAGAGCTTTTATTATATGTTCCTTGATATGCTATTTTATTTGTTTGTGTGTGTGTGTGTGTGTGTGTGTGTGTGTGTGTGTGTGTGTATGTGTTTCGGTGCTTGTGTGTGTG
>JBBJLR010066898.1:0-11136 GCA_037577145.1 Brachypetersius gabonensis
CAGACAGGTTTAATTGATTTCATGCCAGGCCCAATAAAAAAAGTGTTCCTTTAATTTTTGTGAGCAGTGTATATATGCAACTGTGTAACTGTTTTAAAGAGAACACTGCTGTTTAAAAACACCTTGTTTGTTTAAAATGTTTGCAGGCCAAATGTTTTTGCACTTTTGTTCGTATAGCAGTACTTTTAAAAATAAAAGTGTGCAAAATACTTTTGAATTATTAATCGCAGAAAATCATGCAATTAATTGCGATAAAAAAAATAAAGTAATCACTGCCCTGCATTAATATACATTATATTATATTAAAGCAGGGCAGCAATGACTTGTTTAAAAATTGCGATTAGTTGCATGATTTCATGCGATTAATCACATTGTTTATTTGGGAATAATTGCATATATACATACACACATACATACACACAGACACACACATGCATATAACATTGCATTTACTAATGTACCAGATAGCAACACAGTATTATTGTGGCAAAAACTTAAGCTTCTAGGAAATTCCAATAAAAACAAATATACAACAGGAAAGGATATAGGCGGTTTCCTTTATTTTGCCAAATAAAGATAGCAAACCACCCCTGACAGTCGGTGAACCCCCCCCATGGGACTGATGTACTTTGTCTTTTACTGAATAATGAAGTAAATATGAACGCTGTCTTTTAAATGACAAAATTGTGACAAGAAATAAATAGCAAACAGTTACATGCCAATTCCCTCAAATTTAGTTCACTGGCCAAGAAATGTTTGGTGTCTTACAGGCTTCCGATAAGCATATTGCCAGTTTAGTAATCTTAAATAGACATGCTTATGTCAAACACTATTCCTTTAGCCTCCTTCATCAAAGCTTACACACATACTCACACAGTTTGAGAATGAAATGCCTCCCGTCACACACCACTACTTCCAATGATTGAAAAGTGTCAGTAACCATGGCAACAGCAGGTCCTGTAATCCAAATAATATGTTGCAGTTCTTTGAACGCTTATTAATAACCTCAAGCCTTTAACACATCATACTGCAATTATCAACCTGTTTAACACCCACAGCAATGTATAGGTGAGAGCAGGGTCAAACAGAATGTTATTCTATGTAGACAGGTGGAAAGGTGCTTTTAGTCTGGTTCTCATTTTCCCATAGCAACTTCTTTTTTCACAGCCCATCCAGGCCCAATTCAACATAGAGTTTCAAGCCTAGTTCAGGACCATTTTTCACAAGTTTTGTTTTCTTATAAGTGGCTTTTATTTGTATTCATTGGTCTCTCACCAGTCAGGGGGTCTCCAAGAATCCAGATCGAGTTCAGGATTCAATTTGCAAATGTTTGTGCATTTTAATATACAATTACCGTTTAATTGCTGAATTTAACATCTTGAAAAATGCATAAAATGTGGCCTGTGCAAATGTTATGGCACATTTTATTTTTGAGTTTTTCCTCGATATGTTAAATTCAACAAAGACATAGAAATTGTGTACTGAAATGATGAAAGATTTTTCCCCTGTATAGGACAACGAAACATCATTTGAATGGAGGTCAACATGCCACCTACGATTTTATATAGTGTGTTTTCTCTGGTAGCAGTAGTTTTTTACCCTATGATTAATTATACTAAACATTATCAAGCAAAAACCATTAGAGGGTCCATCTCTCCCTCTTACATCCACCCTGGAGAAGTGCAGTTATCAAATAATCAACTAGAAAGTATCAATTTCTCCAGAATATTTTATTGACTGGTAAAGGCAATGGCATAGGACTTGTTTATAATGAGTAGGTGTATAGAGGCTGACTTTTTGGCTGTGTATTCGTCATTGCTTATGCCAGGCTGTTCTTCTCCATTGTTGTTCTCTCTCCCCTTTCCTCTCTGTTGAAGGAGTTCTTCAGCATTTTACAACCAGATCTCTGTTTGCTGCCATTGTACTGTATAGTCAGCGATCACAGGCATCATTTTGGGCACATTTGCCCTGCATTTCCCTGTAAAAACGCATGTATAGAAGCCACATCGTTTAGAAACAGGACTAGTTGAAAGAACTAGTTATAATATGCTACCAGTGAACTGGAAGGCGGAGTTTTCACAGGGTTTTTGTGGCCACCAGGGATACTGGAAAGCGATAACACAAAAGTAAATAGGATTGCTTTTTTAGTGTTATTCAAAAGACATCAGTATTATCACTCTTTAATTTTCCCATCTGTATGGTTAGAAACTGACTGTGGTTTCGGTTTCATAGGCTGGTATTTCAAGTACTTCTATTATAAGTGTTTTTTCAGTATACAGGTGTTCTGTTCCTTCCTTCCCTTTCAGGGAAATGTGCAGAAAGTACACCACAGATCAGATAAGAGATTAGATAGAAATATCTCTGCTCTTTGTTGTTTTCCTATAACGTTTCTATCCTCTTTCTCTGTTAATCAGTAAGCCAATGATTCTCAATAGTCTGAATGTAAATCCTATATATTTCAGGGTATCCTTTACAGTAACCCCAACAAAAAGTATTGATTTAAACATAAGTGACATTTAACCATAAGTGACATTTAAAGAGGTTATTCAAAGTGATTTGATGTGAAATAGTTCATTTTAGAGAAACGTACACTTACATTTCTTTACGATTTCTTTACTCTACACAAACATTGAATTTACTGCCCAAAAACAACCAGTGAACCTACACACATTTTCTATAGTATATAGAGGTTCTATATACTTTGATAAAGGTAAAGGAGTAAATCTAAACATTGTGGTGTAAATGTAGAATTTACGGAGAGAGACAGAATATCAACCAAACAAATTAAGAAAAAAAAACATGGTACATAAAAGCTATACATTAATTTGCATGTCATCGAATGAAATACGTTTTTGATCTCCTGCGACCCAGCCAGACTTCTGACTCCCACACACTGGCTGTATGACCATGTTGCCACAGTTTAGAATCAATCTATCAATTACAGATACTCCTGATCCTAACTTATGTGTATAAAGCACACCTGTCCACAGAATCCGTTCCAACCTCTCCACCACCATGGGCAAACCAAAGAGCTGTCAAAGGACGTCAGGGACAAGATTGTAGACCTGCACGAGGCTGGAATGCGTTACAAGCCCAGCAGCAAGAAACATAGTGAGAAGGTGACAACAGTTGGTGTGATTATTCAGAATGGGAAGAAATATAAAATGACTATTAATTGCCCTCAGTCTGGAGTGTCATGTAGTATCTTGCCTCATGGGATGAGGAAGGTCATGAGAAAAGTGAGGGGTCACCCAGAGGTACACAGGAGGAGCTTGTTAATGATCTGAAGGCAGTTGGGATCACAGTCACTAAGAACAGCATTGATAACACACTACATCTGGGCTATTCAACTTCAGTAGCAAGTGGGCCGGATATAAAAGTCACTGTTGGTTCGGGGGCCACAGAATTTCGTGTGTCCCGCTTTTCCCCTCGCTGTGTGTGTGACCGGATTCTCCTTCGTTACTGCCAGCTCTGCTCTGCTCCGCCCATTTTCTGACAAATTCCGCCTCTTTCGGCTGCGATTGGCTAATAATTTGGCAATTTCTGTGCTTGGATTGGCTAAATTTATACAACACAGCAGATAATCAGTCTTGGCAAAAGTTGCAGGGGGCTACCAGCCAATCATGATCCAAAACCCATAACTTAATTAAATCACAAGAATCACATACTGATTTACTGGCAGTCTTGTGGGCCATTAAAAATTTCTAAAGGGCCGGATCCGGCCCGAGGGCCGCTAGTTGAATAGGCCTGCACTACATCATAATGCATTGAAATCTTGCAATGCCCGCAAGGTTCCCCTGCTCAAGAAGGCACATGTACAGCCAATCTTAAGTTTGCCAGTGAACATCTAAATGATTCAGAGAGAGAATCTCTGAATCATTTAGAGAAAGGGAGAAAGTGCTGTGGTCAGATGAGACCAAAATCAAGCCCTTTGGCATCAACTCGACCCGCCATGTTAGGATGAGAAATGCTGAGTATGACCTGAAGAACACCATCCCCCCGGTCAAGCATGGAGGTGGAAACATTTTTACCGCATTGAGGGGCCAATTGATGGGGTCATGTACCATAAAATCTTGGATGAGAACTTCCTTCCCTCAGCCAGAACACTGAAGAAGGGTCTTGGATGCGTCTTCCAGCACGACAATGACCCTAAACATACTGCCAAGGTAGCAAAGGAGTGGTTAAAGAAGAAGCACATTAAGGTAATGGCCAGTCTCCAGACCTCAGTCCTATAGAAACTCTGTGGAGGAGCTGACGCTTTGTGTTGCCGAGCAGCAGCCAAGAAACCTAAAGGATTTAAAGAGTTTCTGTAAAGAGGAGTGGGCCAAAATCCCTCCTGAGATGTGTGTAAGCCTGCAGACCGACTACAAGGAACATCTTAATGCTGTGCTCGCCAACAAGGGTTTCTCCACCCAGCACTAAGTCATGTTTTGCTTGGGTATCAAATACTTATTTCACTCAATTTGATTCCATTCAATCAATTTATAACTTTTATGTAACATTTTCTTCTTGATATTTGGTTGATATTCTCTCTCTCTTCATAAATTAGATACTGTTCATTTTTTTGGGTGGAATTTTTAAGTTTAGGTTTAAACAGAAAAAAAACCCCAAACACTTATTTCACACCTCAGACCAATGACAGTCTCTTTATGTTGAAAAAGTCTGGAGAAGAATTCCTCTAAGACTGCACTCAGGGTGGGGCTGTTTTCTTACACTGGTGGAATCGTGAACTTAGACGTGTAAAAACCTGTTTTGGGTGCAGACCCAAATGTCATTCATAGATAGGTGTGTTTAAAATAAATACCACTTGGTCTTAGCATTAAAACACTTTTACATATGTCCAAATAGTTTCTAAGGCTCTTGTAAAGCTGTATTTTTATCTTAATGGGGCTGACAGTCCTGAATGTATTTTGATCCTTCAGGATAGTGTCTACAGGATGGAAGGAGGAGGGAGAGGAGAAGTTCTTCCTATTGGAGGAGTCAGGCTCTACCGATGGCTGCTTCATCTGCGTGCTGAAGCGAGATGTACGTGTCTGCATCCATAAGAGACCTCACCATACAAATAAGGGGGTTTCCATTTATATTACATGTCAGACAGCACCTCTTATGAATGTTGTGGGAAATCTGAGTGTATATAATCCCCCTATATAAAAGAAAGATGTCATTAATCTGATCACTCCCTATGTTTGGAGCTGTACAAACACACAAACACACTTAAGGGCTTGTCCTTGCTTTGCTACTGTCCCAAAGTCTGGATGTGCAGCCCTGCCTCACTCTGAATAATACATTCTGTTGTCTGACCAGATCAGCATCTACACACACACACACACACACACACATACACCAAAAATAACCATCGTACAGCCTGCCAGTTACCATGCGTTTAAGCAAATGAGAGTATAGGACCATATATAGTCATAATAAAGCTGTGTTTATGGCTAAATGGTAAGGAGGACATATTAAACAGCAAGAAAAAAAAAGAAGCGAAAGTCATTTTAAATTGCAGTTAAGCAGTAAATAATTCTTTTTTCCCCCTTATTTCTGAACACAAGCCAGTGATATTTCACTGCTGCTCTAGTATTCTGCAACTACTCTTCTGCTGATTTTTCTGATACAGAGTACTATGCAGATATTAGACCACCAAACACCAAATCGGTATTTAGTCTATTAAAAATGTACCAAGCTCTACCCCCTAAAATAGTGTTATGTTGAACATCCAGCAAAGTTGAAATGAAAAAGACAGACAGAAATGCAATAAAACGGTTCAAAAACCAGCTCAGTTTAGGTGTAGCCCTCTATTCTGATGAGCTTGCTTGATTGAAATCTCTGTTTAAGGCTCCCAGATCACTGGGAAATAGTTATGTCGTGTCTGGGCATGGGGTGTCTGGGCATGTGTGTGTGTGTGTGTGTGTGTTTGGGGGTGGAGGGGTTCTTCTTTTTTTTCTCTTCCTTTGTTATTTTGGGTTCGGCAGCGTTATTTTGGGCCTTGTTGGCTCCGCCCTGCTGATGACCAATTGGCTAATTATAAAGAACTCACAAATTCAGATCCATTCCTTCATGCTGCCATAAGTTGATCAGTTGTTCTGTATTTGTATGCTCTAACAACAGGAACCAGCAGAGGCAGAAACTGTGCAGGACATACTGGCACGTGCAGCAGCGAAAGGGCTATTGGAAGGTGTGGTAGCTCCGCAAACATCTGACCAAGTCAAGCAGAAAAAGAGACAAAAGCGAAAAGGAGCAGCAGCACCTCTTCCTCCCCTCTCTTCCCTTCAGCCTGCCATTTCAGACACCACCAGGCTTCCAAATGTCGCTGATGGTGTCTATGAACAGCTTCCTCCGTATACTACTGTCCATATCAGAGCTGACAGTCTATCTGTCAGTACCCTGAAACAGACTTTAATAGATGAGGATTCCAACGATTCATGTTGTTCTTCTATAGTTTTAAATGAAGTTACTAATTTTCTTAATCAAGCCACTGTTACTCTAGATCAAGCTTTGACTGCTCTAAATCATGCTAGTGCTGAACCAGAATCAGACAATACAGGAAAAAACGAGGCTTTCGATGCTACAAGTAAGCGGCTGAGAAGACACAAACGTAAACCTAAAGCCCTGAGACGAACCCGGCAAACCAAGTCCAAGTCTCACACTCAAACGTCAAAGAAACATGGATCACAGCCATCACACAAAAGGCTGCTCCGTAGACCACAGACAGACAGACAGACCCAAGCAAGAACACATACTCTCACACCACCAACTACTAACATCCACCCAGCAACTCCGATATCCCCTCCTGGCACAATAGCAGCTGCTACGAAATCACAAAAGCTGTACAGTAGAAGACCTCAGCATAAGACTTCACAGGAAGTGCTTGTCCCCCAACCACCAGCTCTGGACCTGAATGGGGTGATTAAGCAGGACGCGGAGTTGCACCGAAAAGGATCATTTAGGTCAATGCAGGTTGTTCTTCCTCCCATCCGTGCAGTCAGGCGCACATTCCTCTCTTCCGATTTAACTTCCGATCTTTTGCTGTCCTCCACCTATTCCTCGTCCACAGGTTCGTATCTCTCCAGCGGACTCTCACTGCCTGACAGCCGTTCTGAGAGTCGAGACTCGGGTGTAAGACCTTGGCACTGACCACCAGCCTGACATCACAAGAAATGACCTCAATGGCAACTAAGCACCAAATCAGGCTAGATTTATTTTAGTGTGTGTAGTTTTATTGCAAGTCTAATAAGTAACAATTGTGAGGCATATTACCTTCTGTGACTAGCTCCCTCAGTAATAGTAGTTCTCTTCAAACTGTCTTCATGATGATGTTCCACATAATGCAATAGACCTGGAAATGGAGACCTGATCATTTACATGATTATCAGGCACATTGATGTTTCACGGTTTGTCTGTCCAGTAAACTGGGTAAATCAGAGAGGTGTTTTTGTATCAAGGTGAGTGGGGTGAGTTGTGCCAGTTTTTACTTAAAGTGACTTTAAAGCGAAGTCATGACAGTAATGCTTCCAGCTAAATATATACATATATTTCAGGATGTGGTGCATCCCTGGGAACAATCAGTTTTGATCTGAAATATAACATTTAAGAAATGTAGCTTCCTGAAAAAAGTGGTTTCGTGGCACAATTTGTCCCCTGTGCGTTGGAGAGAATACATTGGGGTAAATTGTGCCATTGACTATTTAAGTAAAACAGTAGCTGTGTCCGAAATCGCGCACTTGCGCACTTTTAGTGCGTGATTTTAGTGCGTAGTGCGTTCACACTGAAAAACCAAGATAAATTCAGTGCACTGAAAGAACCCGGATGGTGCACTAAACGGACGCCATTTTGACCACGTAGCGGAGGGGGCGGGACTTTCAACATGTTTTCGAATTGAATAATGGCGGCAAACAGTGAAATACAAGCCCAAGCGGAGGCAGCTGGTTCGTGTAAATGTAAGTAACGTTAATAAAATTATTTTACTGATGTACACTGCGGTAAAACCGGCAGATATTTTGGCGGCTGGAGAATCGTGAGCAAATGTTAGTCTGTCACTTCCGCTAAGTGCAAAACGTTAGTGTTCCGTTTATGACAGCACTGACCCACAGCAGTGCGCTCTACAGAAGACAGTGTGCACTACGCACTAAACCTCAGTGCACTGATGGTAGTGCGCGGTTTCGGACACAGCTAGTATATTTTGATCTCAGAAGCAGTAATGCTATATAAAAGCTAGACAAATTCAATACAAATCTGCTCATTTAAGGTTTAAAGTTATTTTACAACATCAAAGGCCATTTTGTAGCTCTACCAAGTTGCTTCGTGTGTGCCATGACAAATGGTGGCACGCTTTAAAGGCCGCAAACCAATCACATCCTAGAGAGATGAAAAGATGAAAAGATTCTTAGCATTTTTAGCATATCTCTTAATTTGTCCCTTATTGAGCTATTCAAGTTTACATTCAGATTTACATAAGTTGAAGCAATATGCTCTACATAAGTACCCAATTGTGCTTCTGTGTGAACTATCTGCAGGGTGATAACTGATAATAAGCATTTCCTGGTGAAATAATTATTATTGTTCCCTTTTATTTTTTCTTAATAAATCAACACTGAACCCAACCTGCTTTTTCCTCTTTGCCAGGGATATCGCTGTCATTTCTTTATGCTACTCAAATGTCAGTTCACAGAATTTTTAATGGGATTTAGACATTGAAACATAGCTGCTAGTGCCTTTATATGTTCTTCCAGCTCTTTCTCCATATGTTCATCAAAGACTTGATTGGCAAGTCCGGTTATTTTATATCCTGTCCTTATTTCTTTTCTTTTTCTTCTCCATGTATCGTTTTAATGTAATTCTGCATATGTTCATCTGCCTTGCCACCTAACGAATGGACTTCCCCTTCTCCCCCTTCTTCTTTCAGAGGAGTGGAAGCTCTGCTATTTATAACTCTGTAGCATGATGGTTTATTTCTATTTTTGGTCTAAAATAAAGAATGTCAGTGATAAAATGTAAGAATTAGTGGTGGGCATAGATTATTTTTTTTATCTAGATTAATCTCACTGTAATCTTGGAATTAATGGCTAATTTGAATTCTGCCGAAGGTCTGAAGCCCACCCCCCCAAAAATGATCCCAAGCCACCCTAAATATAAAGTCATTATTCTACTGTTTTTAAATTATACAGTATATTCAAACATTTCATACAAGATATCACTGAGTGCAGATACGCACTTTACTAATAGAAACAAGATTATGAATTGAAATGAAAATAATAAGTCCAGCTATCATTATTGAATTAAAATGATGTAGTGGCTGTTGAACCTGCTGTAGGTAGCAGGTGGGCATTAGGACCCAGGCGAAGCTACATGGCGCTGCTTGTTAGCGAGTTGCAACCGGAGCACGTTTAGTAATATTTCTCTGGTAGCGCCGTTTATACTCAGTTTAACAGAACAATACTATGAGTGTCCATAACTGTTCACTGCTTAACTTTACTTGTGAAAGGAGTGAAAGGAAAGGTTTGGTGAAAAGTTTTCACGCTACACGCTAATTCCTTCCTACAGCCCTGGGGGCTAAGGCCAAGCCCCCCTTGTCTTTCCGTCCTAGTGACGTCCCCGTTTCACAGTAGGTATAGATCCGCGCTTAAATATCAAGGTGAAAGTCATCATAGCTTGCGTAGTATAGACCCGGCTCCCAACCCAACTTTGTGATTAGATTAAAGTCTCATGTTAACGCTGATAAAGGTCCACCACTAGTAAGAATAGAATGTACAATTACAATAAAATAATATGTTTAAACTATTCATAAGTGTGGGTGAGTTGCGCCACTGGCACTATTTACCCCAGACCCTTTGGCACAAATCACCCCAACCCTACCATTTTGGAAAAATTCTGAGTCAACATCATGCTAGCTGTATAGACTCATAGCGTAGGTTACTAATGTCCTAAAACATGTGTGAAATGTTTTCAAATGTGTCTATAACTTTCCAGACACAGCAATCAAAAAATCTTGATCATAGAAATTTTACTTTGAAAGGCAAAAACTTAAATGTGTTTATCTCTCATGCAATGAAGCTCTCTTATTCGCAGGATGAGTGAAATGGCTGACTCTTCAAAAATGTGTGCTCACATGACCAATTTCTTCTGATTCCCTAGAAACAGGGGTGGCACAACTTCCCCCCCTGGCATAACTCACCCCACTCTCCCTTATAAAGCAGCAGGCAGCACACTGGGGAGCAGTGTGTGGTGACTGTACCTTGCTCAAGGGTACCTCAGAGGTGCTAAGCAGTCTTGGGAATAGAACCCACGACTTCCCGATCGCAGGGCAAACGCCCTAACCACTAAGCTACCACCTACACCCCTCTTGGAAAACATATCTACATTCCCATAGCTAACAAATTAAAATGTGAGTTAAGCAATGAAAACGCTAATTTGTGCGTATTTGTGTAAGGCTGAAACGATTAGTCGAGTAACTCGAATGATTCGATTACAAAAAACGAGGCTTCGTTTAATTCATCACCAAAGTCCACCTGCAGGGGGCGCGTGTGACCCGGGTAACATTCTATTTTTGCCGCAGAGAGTAGGGTTTTTTTGCACCGAAGAAGAGCACACAGCTCAGAGCAGGAGATATGAAGTAAAGCCCTGCGTGGGACTATTTTTTAAATCCTGCTCCCGCGGAATTTCTGACTATTCCCGCCCGCTTTCCCGGTCGCTCCCGCCCGCTCTACAATGTTTTTAATAATTTAGAACTAAAATGATGCCACGGCGAGATGCCGTGACAGAGATAGAGAGAGAGAGAGAGAGAGAGAGAGAGAGACATGCGTGGCAGAAGTATGTGTGAGAGAGAGAGACGGCGTGCAGCAAAGGGGCGTGTGTGCCAGTGTATTGCTGTGTCCGAAACCACACACTTGCGCACTTTAGTGCGCGATTTTTAGTGCGTAGTGCGCTCACACTGAAAACCAGTGCACTGAAAGAACCCGGATGGTGCACTGAAATCGGCCAGAAAATGCCGCGCAGAAAGATGCACACTTTGCACTAAACGGACGCCATTTTGACCACGTAGCGGAGAGGGCGGGACTTTCAGCGTGTTTTCGAATTGTATAACGGCGGCAAACAGTGAAATACAAGCCCAAGCGGAGGCAGCTGGTTCGTATAAATGTA
>JBBJLR010066919.1:0-11136 GCA_037577145.1 Brachypetersius gabonensis
CATGTTTGTGGCTGTAATGTGGCAAAATGTGGCAAAGTTCAAGGGGGCCGAATACTTTTGCAAGCCACTGTATGTTTCATTTGGTTTCAGATTAGAAATTGTACATCGGAGTACTTTGATTGGTACAAAAAAGGGATGCACCGAATATTTGGCGACATTCCGCCAATTTTTTTTAACGCGACCAAAACAGTGATGATGCAGTCAACACCCGCAACCTGCACGCGCCAGATTAGATTACAGTCAACGTGTCTGCAGCATGTCTGCATTTCAATATATCTAAGAAACACACATGGAAAGTCGTTTGTAAACCATGAAATGCCGAAAGGGGGTGCATCCACAAAGACTTTCTCAACGTCGGGATTAATTGAGAAAGTGATCCCAGTGATTCCAGTTAATATATGGGCTGTGCCTGTCTTTGGTTTAATACACTATTTTGTTATAGGCCGACAGAGAATGTTGTTTGTCTTTCAACAGTTTTTAAAGCACTTGTTCTGAATGCACTTGTTCATGCACTTCATTCAGAATATTAAAATGCATTTCAATTCACTTGTTTCATGAGAGAGGATATTTAATTGTATATTTCAACTATATTGCTTTTAGGCTATTCATGAGTGGGGCCAAATAAAAAAAAATTCATTTCAAATCTTATTTGATATTTTGCATAGTTTGACTGCTAAATAAATATTTTCATAGTTTTGTAACATATTTATTCCTTTAATAATTTAATCATTATTTTCGGCCGAGGGTTTTTGGTTTCGGACCAAATAAAAAAATAATAATTACGGTGCAACCCTAGTGCAAAATTTGATGTGGGCACAAAAATACACATATGTTCTTGAAAAAATGAACAATCATAGCCATTGTCCAGCATGAAAATAGCAACACAAAGGAACATTCCTACTATTGGAAAAATGGCAGTGTCAATGGTGAGTCACTACTGAACAATGGTTTTTACTTTAGGCTTTTTGGATCTAGGAAAGCTCTCCTGTCTAGACGTATTACAATCTGATTAATAAAGCTAATAACAACAGTACTATCATTTTACTTCTCTGTCTTCCCCTAGTTCAATTATCTGAGAGTTCGACTGTCACCAATACCTGTCCGACAAAGAGGTGTGACAAAATACTTTATCTACAGTTATTACCCGCAGGAGCGATAAAATCCTCTCTTAGAATAAGTAGTTAATGCAGAAAGCAGTGTTGAGGCGCTGCTAGAAAAGGAGGAAAGTACACTCTAATGTTCAGTTTCCTCATCTGTTGCTGATCATTGTAATAATGTGTACCCACCAGCAGTGAATTGCACCAGGATTAGCTTGGAGGTAGACTGAAAACTAGGATTTTGGTGGATTACTTGTTGAGTGTACACGAGTATGACCTGTCATAACAGGCCAGAACATAAAACGTTTGGTGGTTTCATACCAGTTTTCTAAAACCACAAACACAACAGATCATTACAAAGACAGACAACAAGAACTTTGACAATCCCCAGGCTCTACCACACTCTTCCTAAATGACTTGAGACTTAGATTCACAGGTTCTATGTATGTGGTGCTTACAATTTATACATGCTTATTTATGTTCACACATGTTCATCATAAAACCCCTGTGAACAACCTCTCACACATAGTATGTAGGGAACTAGAAGTGGTTCAACTATGGTGTTACTCCAAAGTCTCCCTTTAGACACTTTCACCCAGTGTCTGAGGTCCAGGTGGGTGAGTCATGACCACAAGTCATGTTTTATTTTGCTTAGGAACCCACCCAGGTATCTTAGGAACCCACTCAGGTTTGCTCTACTTCTCTATGTAACACTCCATTACATTTCCACACTACACAGTACCTTATCTCCTCAACTGTTTTCCTGAAGTCCAGGTGTATCAGCTTTTCAGCTCTTTAGTGGGTGTTTATGTGAGAGCCTAGAGCTGTGGCTATTTCAGGCTCCACTGCTGGTTAACAACACTGCCTTCAGTGGCAATAAGTCAGAGGAGACAGACCAAGTATTATGGCTGTTTGGAGAGCATAAAAAAAAACAGGAGGTCATGGACCTTAATTGTGATTTGCGTATGTGTGTTAGAATAACAACAGGGGAAATAGAAGCATGGCTCTGTGGGGCTGAACCAATAGGAACATTTTCAAAGATTAAGAAAATGACATTCTTACTTTGCTGTCCACATAAATGTCGGTATTTTATTACCAATACCATATTTTAGTAGGTTAAAAATCACACAATCAATAATACAGACAAATAAAATTTTAATTAAAAATTTATTTTAGTTGTACAGTTCCTTACTGATTGATGTAACTTCGTTTCCCATTTATCAAATTTCTTCGGCTCAAACAACAGGTTGCACAAATATTGTAATTATTGAAGTCTTACATAACCCAGTCATGATCGTACTTCATCCAGTCTAAGCTCATTTTCTCAATGAGACAAATAAATGGTTTGAAAATCACTTACAGAAATGTTCCAAACTGACATAATGTGCCAGAAAGACAATTTTGTCACTGGCTCCACTTAATGTTGAGGTCATTGTATGCAAGCTACCACTGCTGTGCACTGAACTGATCTCATAAGACTGGTCATCATATTTCCCTCATCAAAACACTCCATGCAGCCCAGCAAGCTTTGTGAAATGTGCTTTGGCCTAAAAACTGAGTAGCTAGTGTAGTTATAATAATAGTGTTGAGGTTAAAGACATCATTTTAATGGGTTGGAGTGTTAGTTTGAGTGTAGCATTTTTGTAGCGTTATTCATAGGATCTAAAGGCACTTTTTTCATAGATATACAGGATCCATGCTGTACCTAAACTGTACTGTGATGACAAAGAACTTGATTTTCCAGTGTATCTCGGCCCAGTTAAGGAGTTTCTCTCCCCAGAGTCTATGGCCGCTCGTTGTCATAAAACCACGTCCATGGAGCCAGTTTTTCTGTCAGAGCTGCTTTTGATATTGTGGTCTTTTATTATTTTTCTCTGCATTCTTTATCCATTTAATGAAAACCAAACCCAGCAAACTTGTTAGTGATGACCTGGTACCCCTTCACATTTCTCACAGTGTCAAAGATAAATTTGTTAGCATCATAGAAAATGGTCTTAGAAAAATCTAAAGATACGTGTTTTTAGTCCAAACATACAGTTGTACCTGTACTTTGCCGACTTCCCAGTTGTTAGTTTGTTTTCTTTGCACAGACAGTAAAAACAGCAGCCTCCTTCCATGTTGTAAAGACATTTCGACCAATCAGAAAGCAGTGAAGCAGTCAGCTCGGCTGCGACCCACTTTTAGCCCTCCCATTGGGTATGGTTCTGGTGCGGATCCCTATTTTGCAGTGGAAACACATTTGTTTGCGGCACAGCTGTGTTCGTTGTGTCAGTGCAAAAATGCCATCATTTAGAGAATTCAGTCACACTTTGGGGGTCATTTTTGTTTACAAAATGCAACAGCACTCAGAAACACCATTCATTTTTCCTTAAGATGGAAACAGTTTAGACTGACCTAAGACTGACTGATCCTATCTGCCAAATGATATATTATTGAGGTGCTGCCTTCACGTCACTGCAATTATGGTAAATACATAGTAGCTGACTTTGCACATGAAAGCTGCCCATGAACGCCCCATCAAGTCGCAATTTCCAGTCTGAAACTGGGAGATTACTCCTGAGCTGAACTTGTGCATGTAACTGGATACTGAACTTGTATCTTTCTAACAATCGCAAATAGACTGAGATTTTCCAAAAAAGCAGGAGGGAAGTAAAGCCGTCCGACTACCATGTGAAGGGCTTATTCGTATTTACACCTTGACGTTGAAATCAAATGTACATACTAAAGTTGAAGTATCGCATTTGTCCAAAAATCTTTTGGCACTTTTAAACTCCAAAATTCGGATACCTCCATAAGCTCAAAAGGAAATGACTTATCCTCGAGTACCCACATGCGAAGCATTAAACACGCATGTCTCTAATGAGTAGATAAGTAATTATATTCTTCTTTGAAAGTGTAATAGTAGGGGCCTGTGGCCTAGTTTCCTCTCTTTAATGTTTCACAAGATGAATGACAGCAATGTCCAGGCAGACTTGTTACATCGTCTATAATGACCAGATTGTCTGGGTTGATGCAGGCTAATGAGCTGACGTCATGCTTGAATGACCTTCTCACCAGGCTGAAGAAAGGAATACCTGTGTGTTTTCAGGTTGACCATAGCAATCTAGTAATGGGCCATAGTTATTTCAGGCAACCAACTCTTGATGTTTGCATTGGATACAAATTATGTGGGGTATTGGGGGGTACTGTACCCCCTGATTAAGACCCAGACCCCCCCTGGTGGCAACTATTCGTATGGATGCGATAGCAGACCATAATGGTCATAGAAGTGTTAGTAAACCCCCCCCAAATATGCTGGGGTAATTCACACTCTGGATAAAGGCTAAGAGCTTAGGGTCTATGTACCACGAGGTGTGGTGTTGTCACGGGTGGGCAACCAAAACACAACCTTGTTGCGTGGCGGAAGAGCCCAAGAATGACTGGCACGAGAGAGCGGGTTTACCATGCATTTTGATCTGAGAACGCTCCTTGACGGAGTTGAGGCTCGCACCAATTGGGCCTGCATTCTCACTTGCACACACAGGGAAAAGGGGGGTTGCTCCGAAGAGCCAGAGTACTCACGGTACGACTAGATAAGTTGGGACATGTAGGACTGAAGCATGCAACTTCAATGTCTGTGTGAGTTACTAACACCTGCTTCCACCTTTTATACCTGATGTGCAGTCATTTCCGGTGCCCTTTGACTGCACGTGACCTGGAGTGCATGACAGGTGTAAAACACAATATCCCGAGATTTTACTTGCCTCTGTTGCCCTTGACTCACCCACTACGAGCTCGGACCTTGATTTGGTAAAGCTACTTTGTGACAACTTGGTTGCTTTATAAATAAAATTGAATTGAATTGAATATGCAAGCTTTCAGATTTAAAGGCTATATGCTGTTTTTAATACACATCAAATGCCTTGTCCCTCCAAGCCCGGGACCTATCGAGGGGTAACAAAAACACAACTTATATGATATGCTCACCACATGCAAAGGGAAGGAAAAACTGAGGTGGGGGTGGAGGAGGTGGTGGGCCAGAACTCTGGAGAGAAAGGAGCCCATGGTAAAATAATCCTCAACATGCTTGAGTGTCGGCAGTTAAAAGAAGGAGGCGGAGGTAGGGGCCCAGTCTGGCTTATGGTAGCCAAGTTCCCAGTCAAAAAACAAACAAAGAAGCAGACTGCAATCAGACAAGACAAAAGGGGGGGTAATATACACAATAACGGAAAAGCCAAAATTCTGTTTCTACGGCAACACAAACCAATTACTAAAGAGCTCAATACTTACAAGGTGAGGCCGCATCTAATACTGTAGTAAAAATAATATATAATTGCATATTTAATTACATAGTGATAGTAATGATTTCAATTATTTTACTCAACAGGCTCAAATGTGCACACTTTTGTGGCTCAAATGTCTTTTTATTATGTTTTGATTTTATGTTTGTATGTTTTTTATTCACTTTTATGTCGTTTCACTTTTTATGGAACGGCAAAAATGAGGAAACATATAAATCAGTGAGTCAAATAATAAAATAGTTCCTCCTCTAATTGCAAACACAGATGTGGCAATGATTCGAATTTGAACTTTCAACAGAATTTCACTACAGTCACTAGGGCGGTCCCCTCAAGGGAACTTCTTCAGTATTTATGGTTTTTGAACATAATTTGTTCTTCTGTTGACTCCATGCATCCTGCCTTGACTCTTCTTAGTAGATTTATCTATTTACAAAGTGAAATTATAATAAGGTAGAAAGGTACAAATGTGAAAATATGCTCTGGCTGGCTTCATGTGACAGAAAAGAAAAGGTGTAGCACTGTAATGTTGAGAAATGTTTACTTGTAGGAGCATGTAGCAACATTCCTGTTTCAAGAACTTATATTTCAGAGTCCAGTGATATTCAAACAATAACATCATCAAAATTCAATACATAATTAAATCTCTTCTTCTACTTGGACATCATTTCTCTGTTATAAGTGGCGAATAAGTAACACCCTGTGGTTGTCAGGGGCAATAAACACAAGTAAATCTATAGCATTTGTAGCACACACATAATTGACCTTGGGCTCATATTTCTGCCACATCCATGTGGTGAAGTATCTGCTGGTGCTGCTGGTATTACTGTAAAAGCTTAATTAAATGTAGAGTCTGCGAGCTCCAGCTCAGCTCACGACTCAGCTGCAGCCATAGGGAATGAATGAGAAAAGCGCTGAAAGCAGGTTTCCTACAACTTGTGCAAAGAAAATGTTGACACAGAGCAAAACTGATCTGTCAGCCAGTCATTTTCTAAGCATGTGGGGGTTAATTTAGCTCCATGATGGAATATGTGTTGATAGGAAATGCATTAGTCACTTAGAAACTCAGACTACACCAAACTAAATCTCTTTTTCCGTGTTTCTTCAAAATGTAATAATAATAATAATAATAATAATAATAATAATAATAATAATAATAATAATAATACAATTAACATAATTAGATCATTAGTAACATTATATTAATATCATTAATACTACATGCAAGTGTGCACTGTAAGAAATCGTATTTTTAACTGTTAAAACATAATTAAAGTGAACAGTAACAGCTTAATTTTCTCTGTTAGTGCAAATGTCATGGCTGTGCTTTGCTACACACATCTTTTTGGGCTGAAGATAAATCTGGGTGAAGTTTTCTAATGTTTTGCGAAATGCGAAGGTGTACGAGCCCATCAGTAACAAATTCAACGATATTAGTACGATACGATATTAGTGCTGCACTGCCTTTACATTTGCAAAGAACATTTTTCCACAGAAATCTGAGTAAACTTTTTAAATGGATGCTCATGTTCTTTGTATGGATGTTCATGATACATCTTTTTTTTTAAATAATCAATATTTTATGTACACTAGCTAGAGTTTTTCAATCATATAGTCAACTACTTGACTAATCATTGTGTTGTAGTCAAATAATGGCAGTATAAAGTATAATAAATAATGGCAGTAAAATGTCTAATAAATAATGACAGTATACAGGAACCATTCTGTATCTAAACCATACTCTCATGCTTTGATTTCCCATAGTATCTTAGTAACAGTTCCAAAATCACATGGACAGCTGGTGGCCTAGTGGTTAGGGAGTTGCCCAAGAAGGTCGTGGCTTCAAATCCCAGGTCTGCCAGTGTCACCTCTGAGGTTCCTTTGAACAAGGCACTGTCCCCACACACTTCTCCCCAGGTGCTGTGTTCCTGGCTGCCCGCTGCTTCACTTGATAAATGGTTTAAAGAATTTTAACAGATAAAGAATTTCACACTGTGTGCTGCGGTGTGAAATCATCATTTTTTAGTTCGTCTAGTTTGAATTTGTTACTGATGGCCTCGTACACCTTTGCATTTCGCAAAAATGTGAAAACTTCACCCCAATTTATCTTCAGCCCAAACAGACAGTAATGCCTGAACTTCATGAACTTCGCAGTTGTTCTTCATAAGATTCTGTCTATTAATCACATTAGTTTGCTAGGATTCAGCGAACATTTAATAGCTTAACTATTAACATTAGTATTTTTTAACAAATATATACATACTTTGCACACCAACTGCTTAGTAAATATCACTGTCCCAGGTGCCCACATGGAGAAAAATGGCTTTGGTAGACACTGGTCTGTCAGGTCATGTTCTGCCAACTGGATAACAGCTGCAAACCCAGACACCTGTAAAACGCAGCCAGCAACCTAAACAGACAGATGGGGGCCTGGTGTATCTGAGCACATACCATCAATAAACCATTCAAACTAAAGAAAAGAGATGTTATAACATCCTTAAAAGTGATTGCTTCCTTAAAATACCTCAGTGTGTAATATGAAAACAAGAGGAATAAAGAGAACCAGAAAAGAAAAAGTGATTAAGAGTTCAGGAATTCCCCGCTTGTTGTGGTATTTCTTGCGGTTGCTATTGTGTTGCTGGTTGGTTGCTGTGGTGTTCTAAGTGGTTGCTAGGGTGTATGTACAACGTACCGGCCCATCATTCCCAATCACACCAAACAATCAGGACTTGGAATGGTGTCAATATTTCCAAAACAGCAGGACTAGTTAGTGGACAAAAAACTGGAAGCAGAAGAAGAAATAAAAGGATATGAAGAAGTAACAGAATAAGAATGAGGAGAAAGAGAAGCAGAAGACAAAGAAGTAGGAAAAAGAAGAAGCAGAGGAAGTCAAAGGAAGAAAGAGAAAAAGGAGAAGGAGAAGATGAAGGAAATAACAAAGGAGGAGAAAAAAATATAAGAATGGGAAGTATAAGAACAGGACGATGAAGACCAATAAAAAAAGAAAAGGAAAAGAAGAAAAAGAAGAAGAATCCACAGAAGATGAAGGAGAAGGAAGAAGAGGAAGCAAAAGAAAAGATCAAGAAGATGAAGAGGATGAAGGAAAC
Organism: Brachypetersius gabonensis; assembly: GCA_037577145.1. Classification (NCBI taxonomy): domain Eukaryota; kingdom Metazoa; phylum Chordata; class Actinopteri; order Characiformes; family Alestidae; genus Brachypetersius; species Brachypetersius gabonensis. The sequence continues at coordinate 8,482 of JBBJLR010066919.1, forward strand.
GACAAAGGAGAAGAAGAAGCAGAAGAAGAGGAAATAGAAGAAAAACAAGAAGGAAGAGTAGAAAGACTGAAAAGAAGACACTAAAGAAATTTCCTTCAATTGAGAAGAGCCAAAATGTCCTACTCACAGGTCTGAGAGTGTAGAATTACATAATGTAGACTGAACAAATCTTTTAAAGGACGTTAATAATGTTAAGATCTTATTTCTAGCAAATCTGGAGCATCTCCAGTTCCAAGGATGTGCTGAAAAACCTTTAGTTACTGAATAACACTGTTAAAGAAGAAAATAAGAAGAAGAGTAGTAGAAAACGTAGTAGTAGAAGAAGAATCAGCAGACGACGAAGGAGAAGGAGGTGAAGAAGAAGGGGAAGTAAACGAAAAAGATCAAGAAGAAAAATATAAAACGAATAACAAAAGTATCAGTATGAAGGAACCATACATCGAACAACATCACTTTTGTTTGTCAAGTTAAATGCAAAATTGTAAAAGAAAAAAAATTAACTCCTGACAGGATAGGTGGTGTTTATACATCTAAAATACAACTGCAATGAAATTATAAAGAAGAAATGTGTTATGAAAGACACTAAAGACATTTCATTCAATTGAGAAGAGCCAAACTGTCCTACTAACTGGTTAGAACTTTTTTTTTTTTCTGAGAGTGTAGAATTACATAACGTAGATGGAACAAAGCTTTACGTTAAAAGGGCCATTAATAATGTATTAAAATTTTATTTTCAGCAATTCTGGAGCATCTCCAGTCCTAAGGATGTGCTGAAAAACCTTTAGTAACTTAATAACACTGTTAAAGCTAACAGGATCACAATTATGTACAGTAAGTAAGAAGTACGCCTTGATTATGTCTCTATGTCTATTTTTCTTCTGGCCGATAGTTATATTATTCATGGCTTCCCTCCAGAACGTGAAATCCTTGTGTTGAAAGGAGATAACAAACAGGAAAAGCAGAAAACAGACAAAATAGAAGGAATTCGACCAAAGCAACGAGAGAACGATGAAGTACAGTGGATCTATTATATGAAAATAACATTATAATCATAATAGCTTACACTGGAATATATAATCTAGTTTCTGTTTTCTGCTGTCACATTCAACCATAAAGCACTCGATTTATTCCATCAGACAGATAAATAAGTCTTTGGAAAGTAAAACATTTTAAATATAGAACTAAAAGACTGTTTAATAATCATTTAACATCAAGTAGCATCATGTAGCCTTTACACTTCATTACAAAAAACAGCCACACAATAGGGGCATACATTACAATATTGCTGTTCAGTTCTGTTTGATTTTCTTTCTATGGTCTTCTCAGTCTGAAATGTTTTGTGGTCACCCAAAATATGTGTTTTCCATTTTTTCCATTGGTTTTCGTTTAAATGCTTTGGCTGTTTGTGGGGAAAAACCAGTTTGTGACACATTTATGGTCCCAATGGCTCGTTTGATCAAAGACAAGATTTTAAGAAGAACTTTTATAGCTATCAGAGATCATCTGCAGGATGGCGTGAGTCACATTTTCCACAATCATAAATCCTCATGGCAATTAGACTGGCTGGTGATTTATAATGCTGTACGTCTGAGTCTTCCTATACATCTAAATCACAAGTCTTGACTAACCTTTATATGATATCAAACCTGGGCCTCCATAAGAACAGTTCAGATGCTCATAGGTCAGACTATTTCTTAAAAGAATTTTCAAGACCAATGTGTCTCCCCACATCGAATGTGGTCAGGAAACTGAGGGCAAAGGTGATGTGTGAGGGAAGGGGGAATTCCCTGGGGGAAAAAAAAAACAGTCTTGACTTCTTGACACATATGGTGGAGTCGTCAAGTGTTGTGGCAGAGAATAAAGCAAACACTTAAACATGATCCACACACTGACCCACAGCAGGAAGAGCAGATGAAGGAGCTGCTATAGAGCTTTGAGGGGAAACTCATGCTGCTTCAGCAGGAAAATTTAAAGTCATCCTTCCAGAATGCTCCTACACTTACATGACCAAGTAGACACAACTCCTGTAATGTGCCGAATGCAACTTCAAGTAGTCAATCAATTAGACTTTGGGGAAGCAAACCTTCACACTACCACCACCATGTTTGACTGTTGGTTTGATCTTTCTGTGGAATGCTGCGTTAGCTTTATTTCTGATGTAATACGAACCTTGCCATCCAAAATATAACAATTTTCTACTCCTCAGCTCACAGACCATTATGCCAAAAGGTGTTTTATGAGACAGCCTTTCATATTTCTCTTTGTTAGCAGTGGGGTTTGTCTGTGGATCCCAATTCTGCCCAGTCTTTTTTGAAAGCTGTGCAGAAATGGTATCTGAAGCAAGAGATTTGTTTTCAGTTTTTGGAAATGGTGGTTCTTATTTTGATTTGCTGGAGTTCCAAAGCTTTAGTTAGGTTTTGTAACCCTCTCCAGTTTGAATCAACAAGGCTGGCAGTAATCAAGTCTGTTTTGTGTATAGTCTGAATGATTCCAGTTCTACTAAATTTGGTTAATAGTTTGCTTGAGTAACTTGTGGGCAATTACTTTTTCACAATGGGTTGATGGTGAGTGTGTGTGTGGAGGGGGGGAGAGAGAGAGAGAGAGAGAGAGAGAGAGAGAGAGAGAGAGAGAGAGAGAGAGAGAGAGAGAGAGAGA
>JBBJLR010066959.1:0-11135 GCA_037577145.1 Brachypetersius gabonensis
GAGAGAGAGAGAGAGAGAGAGAGAGAGAGAGAGAGAGAGAGAGAGAGAGAGAGAGAGAGAGAGAGAGAGATTTCAGTAGGCTGTGAGATACAGTGACTTTAAAAAGTGGGCAGGGTCTTTATTTAATCATAAAATCACTGAGAGTCTTTGTTCCATGTTTTTTAAGAGTCTGATGTAATCAAACTGCTGACATTTCTGCCCATGTAAGGAAAATGGGCTGCAAGAACAGCACTTTTTCAATCCTCTGATTTGGGTGCAGTTTGATCCTCTATATCTCCACACCAAAGCACATTTCTTAAACTGTGGGATTTTATTTATATTATGGCAATAATGAGTAGGTCTTACAAGTATTTAAAATTTTAGAAGTAATGTACATTTATATTATATTAAAAACTGAACAGTTCACATTGTATATACTTCTGACAAACTCTAACGTAAATAATTTATACCACTGGAAATGATTCACTCAGTTAAAAATGTAAAAATATGAAGCAGGTTTTTACCAATTTAATCCGTAAAATTTATTTACCAATTTATTTTACCTATTTATTTTTTAATTTCTCTCTCACCGTGTCCAGCACGCTGTCATCCTCCAGCTGTCCATCCTCATTGATGTTTCCGAACAGGAACCCAGTCAAGTGAAAGGGCCGATCCTGATCCTCATCACTGTCGGAGTCCGACATCCTGGACAAACAAAACTGGGAAATCAGAAATAAATACAACCAACCAATTAAACCACAACCATCCAATAATAAACACAAGTGGTTATTTGGGCATAAACACAAATGGGCACACAGGAATATGTCAAATGACAAATAAAAACAGTAACTGACTAATTAATTAGTAAACAGTGCCTGTAAACAGAAATCTATGCACGTAATCAGTGAACACCACAAGCAGTAAAAAACTCTTTCTATAAAATGTATATCTATAGTTTTTTCATACACGTGTACCCTGTTTCCTTTTGGACTCTGTAAAAGTTAAAGTAATGACATCTCGTCTCACTGTATACGTGTATATAATTGAGATGACAATAAGTTCACTTTGACTGAAATAGCAAACACTACTAAAATAAACAGTGTGCAAATAATACATAATGTTTGTAAATAGTAAACCTTGTCTGTAAATAGTAAACATTGTAAATAATAAACCCTGTCTGAAAAAAGGTTAGTAAATAGTCTGTACATTGTGTGTAAATAGTATGCATCAAACAACAATAATTAACATTGTAAAGAGTAAACATTGTAAATAAACCATGGCTGTAAAAACTAAACACTGTCTGCAAAAATAAACACTGTCTGCACCAAACAATAAACGCTACAAAAAAATAAACATTGTAAAAAGTAAACACTACAAATAGTAAACACTGTAACTAATACACACTGTGAATAAACCGTTTCTAAAAAGTAAACACTGAAAATAATAAACACTGTAAATAACCCTGTCTGTAAAAAGTAAACACTGCCATCAATATACATTGAATAAAGGTGATTATGGATGTAAATTAAGAAATCCCCTTGAACATCATTACTAGGAAGTTATTCATCATTCAGCTGAGAGGAATAATGATAAACTCTCTTAATAAGTAAACTTTAAATGTGTAAAACACTCTCTCACCTGTAAGAAAGGGCTCCTCCGGACCAGGCCTCTAATCCCAGGGATTTCCTAAACGCCCAGCCCGAGCGGAGTTTCTCTCACCCAGTCTGCTCAGTCTTCGGCGCCCGGCCCCGTTTCGAACTGGCTGTCACTTTTTGCAAATACGCGAGCGCTTGAACATCGCAGGGCGACTTATAGGTGATGTTTTATGGTCAACGACTGTAAAATCTTACTTAGAGGCTTCATTAATCCTTAGAAATTTATACATATTCCACACAAGACCTTGTCTGTGTGCAGGCTGAACCGCCACTGAAGATAGACACTGAACCCCCTACTGGTCAAACACGAGACTGCACTGTGGACTAATCCCTTCCCACGTCATCAGAGAGCAGGACCTGAACTACACAATATGGTCAAAAGTATTGGGACATGCCACTTACTTTCATTGAAGGCCAATCTCAATGCTTCCGCATTATGCAGCTGGTGGTTAGGGAGATGCCCCTGCATTCAGATGGCTGTGGATTTGAAACCAAGGATTGCTAGTGGCACCACTGAAGAACACTTGAGCAATGCACTATCACTGCTTCACTTGGTGAAAGGGGTTAAATACAGAGAAAGACGTTCACACTCTGTGCTATGTAGTCTTGTGGTTTGTTCATGTGTGACTAGAAGGTGCCACTTTACTAAAGCATTTTGGACAACGCCATGCTTCCAACTTTGTTGACACAGTTTGGCATGACTGTGCCCCAGTGCACAAAATAAACTCTATACAGACATGGTTGGATGAGTTCAATGTGGAAGAACTAGACTGGCCTCAACCCCACCCAGCACCTTTGGGATGAACTGGAACAGAGATTGCAAGCCAAGCTTTCTCATCCAACATCAGCGTCTGACCTTATAAATGCTGTACAGAATGAATGGGCAGACACACTCAAAATCTTCTGGAAAGCCTTACACCAAGTTTTGGTCATTTGCAACCGAAGAGTTGAAACACCTGTTCTGCTCCTGTAACCGTGAATTAACCCACCTTCCTCCATTCATCACACCATCAAAGACCTTTCTGAATTCAGTGAATCCAGTTTCCCATTTGAATTGTCCATTCACCTTAGTGCATGGTCCAGCAGTTGCAACAATCATTCAAGGTGGGATGAGAAAAAAAAAATTCTAAAAAAGAAGTTGGTGAGCTAAACCCCAAACTGAGGCTCCAAAACAAACTGTAAAACAGGACCCTTGACGAAACAAAAACAAACCATTGCTTAATTTAATGTACAACGTGAACATCAAACAAGATGGCAACTTTGTGGTCAGAGAATCATGAACACAAAAATAAAAGCCAGTGATCCAGATTGGCTTTAAAACATGTTTTTATTGGCGTGCTGTACACATGATGCTGTTTTGCGTCTCATCTGCAATGAGATCAAACTTCAATGCAACCTTAAAGCATGAAAGGGTTTATTTAGTGTTTCTTTTTATGTTGATATGACGAGTAAATATAGACCAAAACAATAACAGTCAGTTAAAGTACCTGGAGAGAGAAAGTGTGCGTGTGCACACACTCTGCTTTGGGTCCCACACAAGAGAAAATAGTGCACATACTTTATTTTTGGCACCCTAGATCAATTTTTTTCCAGCTTTGTTGAAGGCGTCTGGAATCAGCATACACTCGAAACGTAACACACACACACACACCACAATACACACACTAATGGAAAAATACAAGGCCGGGCCCGAAGTTGCGCCTCAGAGAAATGTTTTAGTGCTCTGGAATACATTTATAATCTTAGAGCATTAATGTAGTGTAGAAAAACTCACAATATCCACAGCCTGCAGTCCCACAAAGCACATTACAGGGGCACCCCTAAACCATCGCTGAACAGGCACATGTACATGTAGCATTGTGAAAAACATTTATTTCTGTAAAATGAATGAAATGCAGACGTTGCATCCCAGTGGCACCTGAACACTCAAATGTTAAATATCTTTCTAATCTGTCTGATTACAATATTTTTTAATATCTGCCAATAACAATATGAGCCTGATCTGTCATAGAACAGTGAATTGATAACAGGATGTTCTTTCCATATGCTTTTCCATATACAGGCTGGGGAGTAAACTATCCATTTTGAAACGGAGTTAATGTACCATATTAAACTCGTTTTAAAAGAAAAACAAATATATTTTGGTTTTCCACAATATGCCCTTTTAACACAGTTCCTGAGTTTCATCCGAGCACAAACACAGCCGAGGTGAACTCGCTGGTTTAGATCCTCAAGCTAGGGTTGGTCCGCATCAAAGTTGAGCATTTCTGACAGGAAAGGGATCCATTATTGTTTATGAGTAACAATATTGTGTAAGTCTGTAGAGGGTCTATGAGGACATACAGCAGCACCGTCTCCAGGGTGTTCCTGCAGGAGCTTATAGCAGAAAAAACACAGCAAGATCTACTTCCTCCCACGAACACACACATCACTGACTGACAACACAAAAAGCACACTGAACAAGAACCAGAGGGGTCTGCCTTCGTCAGAAGCTCAAGCTAATAATAATACAAATTCCAAAGTTAACCCATCCTGGAGCAAGTTAGTGCAACGCAAGTTGTATGGTGATGCAACCCAGTAGAAAGTGACAAAAAACAAACATCTGAGGTTAGGCAGCTAAACAAATCCTGCCTCATGAGATGGAAGCCAGCTGTAGAGTTATTCAGCAGATCGTAACGCAACACATTTCAAGTGTTTAAGTGAATTTTGATTACTAGAGGTGAGGGGAAAAAAACAATAGTATAGCATCTCAATACTTTTCAGCACACGATTATACCCTGATAACGTCCTGATTCCCAGGAGATGGCAAAAGATCATTGTATTGTCACCTACATAGCCATCCTCACCCCTAGTTATTTCATTTTCCTGAAATAACTGATTTATTTCTGTGCCATGAATAAGTGTAACTCCACAGAAAAATATAAATTATTGCTGCAAGCATCACTGTGCTGTTTGTTTTTTTACATGCTATAAAAGATTAATCAAGCCAAACAAGGACCACCTCCACCAGAAATACCACTTGGGCCAGAGCCCAGGTCTGAATTTCTTTGTGTGCTCAGTCATTCAGTTCAGTGAACCTGTTCCATGACCAGGCAGATCAGACCCCTCAGAAGTTGCTGATTCCAGTTAGTGTGCTAATGGAACCCCACCTACTCTGTATGGATACAACTGAAGAAACCAGTCTGAAGGATATTCATTCATAAGTCCAGTCTGGTAATTCGACCAATACAAAAATGGACACATTCTCTCCATAGACCTACTCCAGTATTCTCCACTTGCACAAAATAGTTCTAGTTACACAGTTCCAAGTAAGTCGTACCAGTATGAAACAGCTAGTGTTAGATAAGTTAACCATTACTGAGCTAGGCTACTTTTAAAGTTAAACGTCTTGCTATTCACTACCTGTTAATAACAAGACAGGTGCCGTATATAGGTGCTTGTTCCACTGATGTAGTAAATGTGGGAAATAGTCACTATGATTCAGATCCTAACACTATTTATGGGCCTGGAGAGCGACATGAACACATTCAGCATGGTGGCATCGTGATGGCACTTCTAAAAAAAAAAAACAACCCAAAACTGACATTATTTCAATATTTAGGTAATCAATAATTTTTTTGATGGGCATCATTAGATTAAAAAATTCTGTTTAAAAGATTAAAAGCTTATAGACTAACCCAGGTACACATTTATTCATAGCTGATCTGCTTCCTGAAGTTGTAGAGGGAGGGCAGCTAAGAGCACTGAAATGTGCAGGGTAGTGTTTTCGGAACCAGGATTGAGAAAGACTTTCACTCTCTGATATGTAAACACCTGCTCCCTGCTTCAGCAGGTGCATCATGTTGGCTGGAATCATTTGCCCCTTTTCTGAAAATACCTCAGGTGATGGAATTAATGTTTCCTCACTGAAAATGAACAACATCTTGTTGATTTGCTGGACCAAAGTGAGGAAAATGGACAATGATGACAGCACCCTAAAATAGGTCCAATGTGGACAGGAATCACTAATGGACTCAGTCAGGAAAGGTGCTAGGTGTCAAAAGTCATGAGGCATTATTTGGACCTGAGCTTGCGTCTCTGAAGGCACACGGGGTGCTGGAAAGCTCTTCCAAGTTCAGAAGGCACTCAAACCCTTTAAAGTTCATTGTGACGTCTTCAAAAAGTCAAGGCAGCAAGTGGCTGCTGTGAAAAAGTCCATCAGACATTTCCATGGTAATGTGGCAACAAAAAGCTACTCAGCTTCTGTGCTTTGGCGAAAGGGACCAAAGAGAAAAATAAAAAAACTCAGGCAGTCAGCAGAAGGCTGAGGCACATAGGTGGTAGCTTTCTCTTATGCTGTAGTGTTTTTTCACCTCTTCAGTCTTCCATTGTATATGTGGTGCTCATTTCATCCTAAAATCTACAATTTCATTTCCACACAAAAAGATACAAAGTTACAAGCACTCACACTCTGGCCAGAAGCAAAAACCAAGCAAAAGACACAAGCACTACTATTTATAAGTACGGACGGGAACCAAAATTAGGTTCCAAACAAGAACCGATACAAAAACACCCGGTACGATTATGTAAATCGATTCTTAACACTAGAACGGTGGATAACTGGCTATACCTATATCTATATGTGTCAACTGATGCAGAGCCTAGTTTCACATAAGACGCTTCTTGATACGACCGCTGCTATAGTATGTTCGGACTAAGTCACTGAATCAGAATCAGAATCGCGTTTATTGGCGGAATATGTGAGCGAACACATGCAAGGAATTTGATTCCTGTTGATGGTGTCTCTCAAGCACAACAGTACAAAACAACATGTAAAATTACGTGTGTACATGTGCCTACACCACACCCATATGGCTCTTAAAGAGTATGCTTGCTGCTCCAATGAGTATGCTTGCTGCTCTGATTCTGATTAAATTGTCAATTGACGCGGTCAGACGTTCTAGGTGTCCTCTTTTTTTTTTTTTAATCTTCGTGGAATCAAAATAGGGAATCGATAAAAAATGAAATTGATTAAGTGGAACCGGAACTGAAAATTTTAAAAATATTCCCCCCCCTATTTCAAAAACTATAATCGTGCTGTACTCTGTGATGTGTCAGTAATACAAGGGGGCGACAGAGTGTCTGCCAACACATACGTAATTCCAACAGGGAACAAACTAATAATAAACAATGGAATGTGGCACTTAATCAATCAGATAGTAGTTTTTTTGTCTCTCAGTCATCCTATGCATGGTTTTATGTCTTGCCTCGACTCTCAGAACGGAGCCTGCATTTGCACTGCATTTAGAGTACTTTGTCAATTAACTGTTTACATAAAACTAAGGACAACAAAAGTGCTCAAAAATGTTCATATGATTCACAGGTCAGACCATAATACACTACAGGTACTGTAGGAGGCAACATGACTTCAACCTTTCCATTTAAAAAGCACACTGTGACTTATGATTGTTTGGAGAAACACCCAAGAACCTCAGCACAGGTCTGAAAGTACCAAGTACTGCTCGATACACAGTATGTGGCAGAAATACCGCAACAGAGTCTTTGCCAGCACTTATGCCACCTAAAACTTCAAAAGTGTAAATTATAACCTATAAAAATTAAGATTCCTTTTTCTTGGGCAAACCACTCTCTGTAGCAGGCTAGATTTCATAGCACATACGTTTCCCTACATTCGACTGGCGTCTGATTATTTGTCTCTCTGTTTCATTACCGTGAAATTGCTCTTTGAAACTGCTCTTGCTCTTTGAATGTGAAATTGCTCTTTGAATAATGTTGGCAGCTAAAAGAGAAGAATATGACAGATCACAGATTAAATAATTATAGCAATAATCGTTAGTTGCAGGCCTATTTCTGCAGTAAAGTTTCAGGTCTGTTACTTGAAGTGTTTGCATACTCGCATGGCTTCTGCTTCTGGCCTCACACACACACAGACTGTTGGTTATAAGAGCACACACTTCTTGGCCTGTTTTTTGGCATTAGGGTACAGCACAGCCCGGACAGCCTCATTAAACACCTCCCGGACCCCCTCCTGCAGCAGCGCGGAGCACTCAAGGTAGCGCACAGCGCCAATGGAGCGGGCAAGAGCGGTGCCCTGCTGCTGGGTCGTAGGGGTCAGGCCCTGCTCCTTAAGCCGCTCCAGCGTCTCCCGATCCGACCGCAGGTCACGCTTGGTGCCCACCAGCAAGACGGGCACACCCGGGCAGTGGTGACTGACCTCAGGGTGCCACTTGTGCCGAACGTTGGCATGTGATGAAGGGCTGGTGACGGAGAAGCAGATGATGAAGACGTGTGTCTGCGGGTACGAGAGCGTCCTCAGCCGGTCGTACTCCTCCTGACCCGCCGTGTCCCACAGGTTCAGACTGACTGCTCGCCCATCCACGCATGTTTGCGTGCTGTAGTTATCAAAGACAGTGGGGATGTACTCCTCAGGGAACGCATTGGTGGTGTACGAAATCAACAGGCAGGTTTTACCCACAGCTCCGTCACCCACTACCACACACTTCACCGTCTGCATACTGGAGGGGGCGGGGCTACCTGATAGGAACAGAGAGAGACGAGGAGGAGAGAAAATGAGTGAGAGAATAACAGAAGGGGGAAAGGTGTGAGAAAAAAAGAGAGAGCAAGAGAGCAAGGCAGGCACACAGAGAAAAAAAGGGCAGTAAAAAGAGAGAGAGGAGTAAAAGAGACAGAGAGTGAAAGGAAGGAATAAAAGAAAGGGCAAGAGAGAGGGGGAGGATAGAGAATGACAGAATAACAGAAGAGGGAGAAAGAAAGAAAAGAGAGTAAAGGCATGCCAGAGAGACAAGCGAGAAAGAAAATGTGAGAGAATGAGAGAAAGACAGAGGAATAAACGACAAAGTAAAATAGCAGGCGAGAGCGTAAAAGAGAAGAGATCCATAGTAAGGGAGGTTGAGAATGTGTAGTTTAAAGCACAGAAACAGTGGGACTGATTTCAATGATTAACATTAATAAACATTTATTATCTCCGTTGTTTGTTTAAAGTGTTTATCTGTGAGAGTGCAGGTACTTACGGTGGGCACAACGGCTCTGAACGGGGAGTTTTTCACCCACTCAGCTGCTCTCATAGCAGCTCTGGTGCTATGGCTAAAGCTAACGCTAATGCTAAGCTAGCGGTAGCTGAGGAAGGATGCTCGCATTTTTAAACTGAGAAATAAAGTTACAAAACACGGCCCAACTCTCCGTACACAGGGACCAAGACTCGTAGCACGCGTTTCGAAACGGCGCCGGCTAGTGTGGAGCAGCAGTCGCGTGTTTAGAGGCCGAAAGGGAGTTTAAAAACTGCGTTATTGTGACAGAACCCCGGACTCCCGTTGTGAGGCTGCCCACATCCGGGTATTTCGCCCACGGAGCAAGGGATTCTGGGGCATGTAGTCCGGCCCTTGTGTCGTTTTGAATTGAGTGTTTTTTCTTTTTTCACACGATCCGTGAAAACAGGTTTGTAAATAAAGTGGAAATGGTAACAACAAGAGGAGCTGTTTATTTCTTTCTCTCTAGAAACCACGAACAAAGCCCACTTAACACTATGACTCTGAGGTCACGGAGTATGTGTGAACGGACTCTATTGTTAATGTCGTAGGGTGTGTGTGTGTGCAGTGAAAGAGACAGTGGTTCGACAGCGCTGTCTGAAACGCAGTAACGTCATCACCCGAGTCGTCTCTCACCGGGCCACATAATTATCTCAGAGATCCAGGTGTTTTTCTCTCCTGCAGGTTCCAGCTGGCACGTGTTGATCGTGGGAGAGTCAGTGAGGACAGCTAACACATTTTAATCGAGTAATATTTTTGCTCTAAACTTATGACATTATTTCACTGCAACAACAAGTTTAGGGCAAAATGACAACTTCAGTAAACGTAGAATAACAACAGCAACAACAACAACAAAATAATAGCAACAAAATAACAACAACAATAATAATAATGATAAAAAGAATACAAATTACAAAAATAATAATTTTAAAAAGACGTTAATAACAAAAGGACATTTCTGTTCAAATGTTTGGTTCATTAGAATCACATTCTGATCTACAGTAAGTGGGACTAGGAGCTAGAACCTCACTTTCATCCTTCACTGACTGTGATGGTGAGCAGTGGTCTTTTTTAGTGGGTGTGTGCTAGATGGTCTAACCAGTGGGTGTGTGTCAGGTGGTCTAACCAGTGAGTGTGTGTCAGATGGGGAAACCAGTGGGTTGCATGTTAGAAGGTGGACAGCAGCAGCTCTAAGGACTCTTTACTGCAGGAGTCACTGTAGGAATGCTGCACACAAGCACACATAAGTATATAAGTCTATTACAGGCTCCACATACAACACAGAACCATTTTACAGTCTTCAGACTTCCAGGTTTTCTCTAGAACCCACAAAACATTAATGAAAGGGGCTGTTAGCTTAAATACAACTAAAATCCAATAGGGGCACCTGCAGGAGTTAGCATTATGGAAAAGGTTTACAAAACCTTAACGTCTAAATGCTATGGTTATTTTAATAGCTCATGTTGTAAATATGACAGAGCAGCACATTTCATTTCAAGTCTGTTTTATTGATATTGTACGTTCCTGAGTTGTACAACATTAGTTATACAATTGTAACACAACGAAGAGTCATTAACTGATTGACTTCTTTTCAAAGAAATTACGCAAAGCCAATAACCAAAGTATGTAACATGTATGTGTAATGTGCATAACTGTCCCCCAAAATGCAACTCGATAACCTTCCCTTTAATTCAGTCAGTATCAACAGTAACATTCACTTCAAAACTGATCCTGGATCTGACATAACAAACACTGTCTTATTCCTCCTCTATCACTCTACCCCTCCATCACGGTTCTCTCTCTTCACCTTCATCTGACTCCCTACATACAAATATCTTCCTTCTAGTGATACTTCAGTAAAAACATTCATTCCCCCTTTTTCTCCTGCACTCCCAACCCCTCACAAATGGTAGTTTTGCAGGAGGCCTCTAGAAGGTGCACAGAGAGCTCAAAACATTGTATACAAGAAACCAAGATGGCAAAAGTCAAAAGGATGCTGTTCACGTCTTCTGTCATCTACTTCACACTTTCCCTTGTCTCCCAGGGCAACAGAATCAGTCCAGCCAAACAGACCTCAAGCAAAACCTTTTCTCCTACACAAACAAAACAAATGTTCCTTGTTTTCTTTTAATAAGAAGAGGTTGATGTGGTTCATAAATACACTCAATGTCTGTGCTATCTGTGCTCAATATACTGGCTGAATCCAAAACTCAAGAATTTTGGATTCAGCCAGTAGATGGAGTAGTTCTGCACTTTCCCTCCCTATAAACTGGTGGGATAGATGTTTAATTCATTATGTGCAGTGGCTCCCTCTAGAGGCCAAAGTACATTAAAAAACTAACACTGGTTTACAGAAATGGAGATTAAATCCTGTTAAATGTGTGTGTATGTGTGTGTGTGTGTGTGTGTGTGTGTGTGTGTGTGTGTGTGTGTGTGTGTGTGTGTGTTTAGGGTG
>JBBJLR010067038.1:0-11133 GCA_037577145.1 Brachypetersius gabonensis
TCTTCCCCAAACTGGGTCCACAGAGTTGGAAGCATGGTGCTGTCCAGAATGTCTTGGTCTGCTGAAGCATTAAGATTGTCTATTTTTAGAAGCAAGGGGCCTAACACAAACTCTCAAAAACAGCTGTGTCCCAGTACTTTTGTCCATATAGTGTAGTTCAGACAGAAAAAGCGAATGTGGCTGTAAATGCAAGAAGAATTGAGGTAAGGATGTACTGTCAGCCTACACTGAGTGACAGTGTCTGAATTTGAAGGTTTCAGGTACTTACCAGGTGCATAACTCAGCACCCTGAGCTCCGGCTCCTCCTCAGCCAGCACGCGGAACATCATGTCACGTGCAGCTTTCCCAGTACAGTACAGCACCCAGGAGGGAAAGGGCTTCACCGCACACAGCGAACTCACGTTCACCACACAGCGTCGCAAGCCGGAACGTGGTGGAAACGCAGCCAGGATTCCAGAAGTCAAGCACAAAGCCGAGCTCACGTTGAATGACAAGTAGGAGTCCACCTCATCCATGTCGGTGAAACTTCGCACATAGCGAGACACATCACCAAGTGAGGCTGTCAGACAAGAGAGGCATTGAGACAAACATTACTTCTGCAATCAAGGGTAATATGTGAGCTGGGCATGATTACTGTAGGTCCATGAGTGGTTGCTCCCATTCTAGTCAGTGCTTTTCTAAAAATGATCAAAACTATGTACAGTACTGCGTGAAAGTCTTAAGCAAAATAATATTTCAAAGCTGTTTAGACCAGCGATGAGTATTTTTTCACATTAATATCACTAAATGTACTAAGTACAATTAAAAAGAATAAATACAAATTCTACATTCTACAGTATATCAGTGAGTTCTTGTTCAGTACAGTAACCCCCAGTTTCACGCGGATCAGGAGTCGCGGATTCAATCACAAGCGTTTTTTTAGAACCAAACTCATCGTTTTATGCAGAAATCCCCACAACAACACGGAAACTGCAAATATCCTCCGCCCTTTGTTGCTTTTTTGTGGCAATAAATGTATTTTTTCTGGATGTTTTCACACAAGCACAAAAGGACTCACAACGAGGACTCACTTGTATTTTTATCTCAAGAACCGAGAAGGAACCTGGAACCGAACCCATGTTCTACTCACACAATACTTTTATACAAACAAAACAAACATTTGCCGGTTTCGTATTTATTTCTTATTTATATACATGCATATGCTAACTGTGTACATACATACCTATCTAAGTTTACATATATTCACACATACATCTTTACAATACATATTTATTTTGTTCTATTTTTACGTTCCTATATTGTATAGTGCACATTTTATATTGTCCTGTTGGTTTAGTATTCTAATCCATTGTTTTTTTCATTATTGCTGCTCTTCGTTTCAGCCCACTTTCTGCCGTGACAATGCAAATTTTACACTTGTGGGATTAATAAAGGTTTATCTTTTCTTGTCTTAATTGCATTTATTCTAACTAAAAACAACACGTTAACCCCTGATGTGAACATTGCTTTAAAACAACCTGCGAAGATGTCTGCGACTTTTACACAGTACTGCATGCACCACAGAATATGCAATGGGTGCACTTTCACTATTTAGTTGGGTGTCTGGACACTTTTGGAAATTCAGTACAGTATGGAATAGAATAGAATGGAAGACAATAGGATAGACAGATAAACAATACAGACTCAACCTTATTTGAGTTTTTGTTGTCCTCTAACACTGCAGTTTTTATCTCTGAGGAGTTTCTGGATGAAGCGGAGGGCTGAAGTCTTCAGGGCTGGGGTTTGAAACGCCTGATTTCAGGCCAGATTAGTAAACCTGACCCACTTTATTCAAACTGATACTAGAATTTTTGGAAGAGCTGTAATAGTCTGTTACAGCATTTCTTAACCCACTTTCCCAGCCCACCTAACCTTCCTGATGGAAGAAATATTATAATTATTATTATTATTGTTATTGTATTTCTCATGATTATTATTTTTATTACTAGTGTTAGTATTGTTATAGTTATTTTTAGGATTATTATTGTTATTAGTAATTATGTTATAATTACGTATTATTATTATTAGTAGTAGTAGTAGTAGTAGTAGTAGTAATGATGTTATGATTATGTATTATTATTATTATTATTATTATTATTATTATTAATAATATTATTTAAGGGGTCACCTGCATTGTTGAAGATCATCAGGTGGTCGATGGCCTGGCAGGAGGTCTCTCTGGTCTCTTTGATGACTCTCTCCACTCCTTCCTTCTGCCCCAGGTCTGCCACCACGTACCGAACCAGAAGACCAGCTTTCCCCGCCTCAGACGAGGTCAGGTCCTCCTGCAGCTCCCGGAGCCTGTCTCCGGACCGGGCCACCAGCAGCAGAACCGAGCCCGGCCCGAGCAGGGCCGAGATCTCCCGAGCCAGGCTCCAGCCAAACCCTTTGGAAGCCCCGGTTATGATGCACAGGGCTGTCCCGAAACTTCTAGACACGCTTTCAGCTTCCATGCTGAGAACTGAACCAGGACTTCAGAACCCAAACTCGATCCGTACCTGTAGCTCTCTGGATTTTAAAGTGAAAATGATTCGGCTCCACTTCCCAGAGCTGCTCCAATCAGATTCAGCCCCACCCCCGGTCCTCAGCACCCGGGCTGCTCGAGGCTCCAAGTACGTCCAGGAGTCGACTCCCCTCCCCAGCGCAGCTGCGGCGAATCAGTAGAGTCGATTCGAAGAGTCGACTTCCCATGACAAAGCCAGCAAACACAACATGAATGGGGTGGATAGGATATAGTACGCACACACACACACACACACACACACACACACACACACACACACACACACACACATATCTTATTTGATCTAATAAATGGTTGTCTTATCTTATCTGCTTTGACCACTTTACTGATACATGTTTTGTTTTCCTCTTCATTTTACAGGAAAATGCAGTTGCCTGTTGTTTCGAGTGTGTGTGTGTGTGTGTGTGAGTGTGTGAGTGTGAGTGTATTATTGAAAATGTCTGACTGTCTGACTGAGTGCAAAACTAGAGTCCGCTCTTCACCCAGAAAAGGAAAATCAATCATCGCGGTTCAACTGGAACAGAACACGAGAACCTAAACACGGAGCGCGAGCGTCTGAGGAGCAGCATTTCAAATGTCACACACATTTTTACTCCAGGTCATATGATCAGATTTCTTTTTTTACTTTACGGACAAAATGTACATTTATGCAAGTCATTCTGGTGAAGTCTTGCTGCTGAGCTGTGCTGGTTTCTCTGGAAGGAATATCAAATTTAATTCAGTTGATACTATGCACAACTATATCTACACTATACAGGAGTGGGTAAACACAACGTTTCCTTATTGATGACATTTAAACAGGAGTGGGGTAACAGAACTTGAGATTTGGACAGAAGCGGGTTAATAGAAGATTTTCTTGATAGGATTTGAGCAGGAATGGATTAATAAAACATGTTTCTGGTGAGATTTGGACAGGAGTGGGTTAATGTTCTTGGTGAGATTTGGACAGGATTTGGACAGGAATGGGTTAATATAAGATGTTATTGATGGGATTTGGACAGGAATGGGTTAATATAAGATGTTAGTGATGGGATTTGGACAGGAATGGGTTAATATAAGATGTTATTGATGGGATTTGGACACGAGTGCGTTCACAGATCAGATCCGTGGCTCCTGCAGCTGCGCAATAAACCCGGCAGGGGGCGCTAGAGGCGACACCAAGCTTTCCAACGAAGAAGACCTGAACGCTGTAGAGAAACATCACGTGGGTGGAGCAGCATGGCGGTGGACATGAGACTACCCACAGTCCGGAGACAGATCTCCCTCCCACAGCCCCACTCCAGCTCGGACTACAAACACCTGGTTGTCCCGGGAGATGTCATCACCTCCGATACCGGGTTCATGAGGTAAATCCTGGTGTAAAGTGAGACAGAAGCGGGTTTTGCAGTGGGACCCCCACTGCAAATTTAGCCTGCCTGCTACACAAAATCAGAAAACTGTTGAACATGGAGGAAATATTGTGACTGCACAGACCAACAGAGACAAAAACAAAGTATAAAGTTTAAATGAATCCAATAAAAAAAATCTTCATTATGAAATACACTACGATATACTCTATATGGACAAAAGTATTGGTACCTGATCATTACACAAACACTTCTGTCCATGCAGTGTATACATACTATAGATAAGTAGATTATGTTACGTGAATTGTAATTGGGAGTATGTTAAAGCATGTAGTAGGGATCAGTAATAAGTAATATAGACATAAGTAGTGATATTTCACATGATAAGACTTTCTTCATAGATTTCTTTTGTTCCTGTCAAACCTCACATAAACTAAACAGCACTGTCTGCATTTAAAGTTGGTTTGTTGTTGTTTTAGCCATATACACACAGTACACAGTGAAATGAAATGTTCCTCCAGGACTACGATGGCAACGCTGAAGCAAAATTAGAGACACAACAGTTCTGTTGTAGTACAGTTTGAATGAATACAGCATTACGGCAAATACGGTTTTCCAGCAGTGGAGTCATTGGGTATGCAAAAATGTAAATATGCAGGCGGACAGCAATAAATAAATGTAAATAATAGCAGCAGGAGAAAAGAGTGTGTGGTATATAATGAATTCTGGGTGTTTACAGTGGCAGTTGGGGTGTAAGTTGTTTTGTTTACAGCAGGATAGTTCAGTATGTGTATGTATTGTCAGGGGCGCAACTACTCACTTTTTAGAGGGGTATGCAACCCCAAAAGAACACCCCCCCCTCCCCCCACCCCGTTGCGGCAGCATCGCTGGTCATAACATCTACTGCCAGTGGCCTGGCCCTATGTTTCTTAAATATTTTAAACAGCATATTTAGAGCATAGAGTGATGATTTAAAAGCACAAGAACAGTTTTAAAACCAATTATATATTTTTTGTATATACTCCCTTGTTTTGGCGCCCCCCCCCATATGCACCGTATATACTGCATACCCCATTTTTGCGCCACTGCATTGTTTTTAGCAGAAGGCAGAAGTTCAGTCTCTCTGTCTGGCTCTCATTACATAAGCAGTTTCCTCCAGGATCATACAACTTTTCTGATTCTGATTCTAAAGGGGGTGTGTGTGTGTGTGTGTGTGTGTGTGTGTTTGTTTGTTTGGGTACAGTTAATTATTCAGGAGAGAGACCCTGATGATCCTTTCAGCTGTCCTTACTCTCCTAGTGTCTTGTTGATCAATAGTGATGGGTATCGTTTAGATTATACTTATACCGCATGTCTGTACTCATCGATACTCTAAATGATATTACTCTGCAGAGTTTGGTGCAAAAAATAGAAAATTTATTTAAAAAGAGATGATTTATGAATATTATTTGTTATTACCTTTTTTGAGAAATAAAGAACAAAATGTTTGAGTTTCCTTGATGAAGGAGGAGCAAACGCTACAGACACGCACAACCAGACTGAAAAAGAGTTTTATCTCCCAGAGCAGTGGATGCTCTAAACCTGCTCAAAAACCCCTAAAAAACAAACTCAACAACCACAGAGCAATGTGAATGGGTTTCAGTGCTAAACTGTTCAATAGTGTTTACTGTGTCATTGGTATTTATTCTTGATACTGACTTGCTGCTATTTTTATACCTATACTGTTAGTTCTAGTTACAAATCTGTTTATTAATAACATCCATGCTGTGCTTCTTAGTCATTTCTTTAATCTTTCTCCTCAAATATTGGTCTGTTCTGGGACAGCTGATACATGTCCTTCTTATCACACTTTTATTTAATATACATTTTATATATTTTATACTTATAGTTACAAGAGATCAGCATCTACTGTGTTCCTGTGTATTTCAATGACAGTAAAGATTTTCTATTCAACTTTATTTTAAATGTCTGGTCAACAAATGCCTGGTGGTGCATCACTGCTGTATCTCTCACTAATCCCATCTGAACCATTTGAAAACGGCAGCTATATTGGAATGCATTAATGTTGCATAAATACTGACTGCAGCATCGTTTGTGCATTAGCTTATCAGCTTTTTGCTATTCAGAAGCAGAAAAATGTTACTGGAAGAAATTGCTTATGGAGCAGTCAGGAGCTGGTGCCAGTCCCGATCCCTTCTGCTGAATCAGTTCACTAACTTTCTAACAACAGTTACCTATTGTGTCACATCAAATCAGGGGCCATGGAACCTACATGGATGAAGAGAAGCTCACAGCTTCGGTGGCTGGGGAGGTTGAACGTGTCAACAAGCTGATCTGTGTGAGGCCACTCAAGACAAGGTTAGCACTGTGTTTATGCCTGAACCAGCTTGATCAAAATCAGGGCCAAAAAATTGCACTAAACCTTTTTATCATAATTTTTTCAGGTTCAATGGAGAAGTTGGTGATGTGGTAGTTGGCAGGATAACAGAGGTTTGTGAAAGGGACGTTTGAGAAAGAAAACCGAGCTGCAGTGCTAGGAATGGACCAAATGAGACTAACTGGAAGGTTTTACATTTGTTTCTTATTGCAGGTTCAGCAGAAACGCTGGAAAGTGGAGACCAACTCTCGACTGGACTCTGTGTTACTTCTGTCTTCTGTGAATCTTCCAGGAGGAGAGCTGGTGAGGAACAGTATAAGATCAGATAAGATAACCCTTTGTCAGTCCCACAGGTGGGAAACAAAGGAGAAGCAGCATAGCCTATAAAATAAAAACCATACAGGTGGTATAATAAATATATTACACTTCTACACAGGGGTTGACACAGTTTTTTCGCTCTAGTACCCTGAGTAACTATGAGTTAACTGGTACGCACCAAAATGTTACATTTCCTCAGTGTCTCGGCCTTGGTCCAGGGGGAGTGGGTGGTTGGTATCGGGTTTTATGCCTCGGCGTGATTCCAGGGGCCTTATGCGTGCAGTATGATGGTACACATTTGCGCTGTGAAGACGGAAAACTGGTCGCATTTTGCGTACCTCTTACATCTATTCGGGCTTCAATCATTTTATTTATAAATGTAGAAATACAACGGCTTAAATTGTTGTATATTTATAGTTCATTTTAAAAATGTACTTGTTGCTCAGCATTTATATTTTCATATTTTATATATGGTCATGGTTCAGTATGGTTCACGATACAGCAAAGTTAAGCAACAAAAAGTTCTAAAGAGGTTTGTTTTTGTTTATTTTAAATAGACAGCAGTAAAAAGTATTAACCAGTAAAAACACTCTTGCTTATGTTTTCATGTATGTGTAAGGGTTACGCCAGTAGGTGGCACTATTGCACCACACTACGACCCAGGTTTATGATTTACTTGCGCTTTTTGGTCCCTCTGTGATTCCGTATTACTTCAATCACGTGTTCTCTGTCGTACCGTGTATTCTCAGAAAGACATGTACCGAACTGTGACCAATGTACCGTTACAGCCCTACTATCTACATCTTTGTATTGCATTAGTGGCTTTTTTTACACATTTTTGTCATGTTATTCAACAGAAAAAGGTCCAGTGTGTGGAGGCATTTCACGCCAATTAATGTTGATATTTCCAAAATTCCTGAACTAAAGTACCCATAGAAAATTTCTGGAAATTTACTGGAAATTTACCAATTTCACCCCTTTGCAACCCTACTACTGACAAATTTCTAGTAAAAACTGAATAAGTAATTTTAGTCACTACTGTATTTTAGATGATAGTTTCCAGTAAAAAGAATAAATTCATAGAATATATTAAATAATTGAATGGTAAGTAATTAAATGAATTTCATAAATGGATGCTGAATAATTTATAGTGTATCACTGTATATTCAGCCAGGTACACTGCAAAACATGACACCACTTAAGTGATTTACAGGAAACCATGTAAAATAATACCAAAAATACATTTGCATTTATGGAAAATGATCTGCAGAGGAAACTCAAACCCTGTTCACTTCCACCCTCCTCCACACTGAACCTCCTCAGTTAGAAAACAGTAAATCCGGCCGGAATCACTGCCGTTCTGTTTTAGACTTTCAACACTCCCACAAACTGATCATTCTTATACACACACACACACACACACACACACACTCATATTGTTTTGAATGGGACTTGAAGAGGTGTTTTTTCATCAGATGCTGTGTCCTCTGTGTGTGTGACACCTCAGTTTAACTGTCAAATTAACACCTATAATGTGTATTTAAGACCTGGAGGTCTGATCAGAGGAATGAGAAATGTTTTTTGTTTGTTAGGCCACACAGTGAATGAATCATTCAAGCATAACAAAGCACACTTAAGTTAACGCCTGAACCAGCGAAGATGATTTTAACTAGTTTACTGGTGTTGTTGAAAGCTGAGAGGTTGGAACTCCTTTATCTAGACACATTGTATCTTTAGGCTTTTTGCAACCTGTCACAAGAAACTAAAAACATTTATTTAATTCAATCTGCTCAGTCTGCTGGAGAAAAGACAATTTGACAGTCAGGAAATAATATATTTGTATTTCTGTGATTCAAAGCAACACAGAAAAACACGAAGGGAAAAACAAGATTTTTCACAGTACTGTTTTACAAACAGGCAATTTCATATTCACTAGGGATTCAGCTGCTGTATGATGAAGTATTTTAACTGAACCATTT
Organism: Brachypetersius gabonensis; assembly: GCA_037577145.1. Taxonomy (NCBI): domain Eukaryota; kingdom Metazoa; phylum Chordata; class Actinopteri; order Characiformes; family Alestidae; genus Brachypetersius; species Brachypetersius gabonensis. Next base: position 8,584 of record JBBJLR010067038.1, read on the forward strand.
GCTCAATCAGTCTAGTTTTAGTCCATGTTCATTTCTATAGAGCTGTTAGTAATACAGGAGTGCACAAAAGCATAGAAACACATTATTATCAATTATAAGTTCAATAAATACACAGTGACTATTAAGACGCATGATATACTCCTTCAGTTTCAGTTCAACACAGTACATTTTCAGAGGTAATTAATCAGAAGCTCACAATTTTTCCCTTATATTAAAAAATAAATCTGTTTTGTTCCACATTTCCTGATACATACCATAGTTTCTATACCCGAGATTTAACGAACATTATTAAATTACCCTTAAGGTCTTATTTTCTAATTTCAGACCTAATCTTGAAAAGCCTATTATTTTTTGGCACTTGGTATGTTTTTGCATTAAAAAACGATCTGTGACTTCTCTAGCCATCACAAGGATTTGTTCAGAGCCAGAAAACAGTTCAATTTAAAAGCACATTTTGGCAAAAACATCAGATTTACACAATTTTTGACTGACCCCAGATGTGGTTGATCAACCAAGACATGTTCAGAGTCCAGTATTAGTGATTTATCTATAAGGCTAAGTTTGCTAGTACAGGAAGTCAATAGTCATCCATATCTTTTATATAAAAGATAAAAAATACAAAACTACAAAAATGAATAAAATAAAGCAGATGCAGTCTGATTAGACATTAAGGTTTGTTTTCATAGACATCTGTTTTCATGAAGCATCTGAGGAGTCAAGGTGCTGTTTTTTAATCAATTTTGTAACAATAACTGCCACAAATACAGAGCAATCCGATTCGAGATAAAAGATAAAACATGTAAAGATGAAGTTAAGTTCATTTTACAGCTCATAATAGAGTGTCACGGCGGCTCTCTCGAACCCAAGATGGAAAAGGATTCCAGAAAGCGTCCATGATCTTTTTCCTTATTAAACAAAAACAAAACAGAAATCAAACCTGGCCCGAGGGCCGATACGTCTGTACCTCAACAGAACGTAGAATACAAGACAGGAATGACAAGATACAGGAAAATAGGACATGAATGTAGGAATAAGAATATATATAATTAATGACCGACAACTGTGGTACCTCTAGACAGAACTTAAACACAAGAAACACAGACACAAACAGCCAATGACAGAACAGAAACACTTTACCCTGAGTCCCCCTGAAGCTGAAACCATTTCACAGGCCAGGGGTACTCAGGGTGTCAAAATAAGAGTCCCAAACATACAACTCAAAACTAAACCCCAGCTCCCCCTAGTGGCCGCTGTCCAGACGTGACATAGAGTCCTAAATTACATACACATGTGTAATTCACCTTAATGAATAGCTGGACAATGTTTGAGGGTCCAGAGAAGTTTTGAATCCACATTAAAAGATTTGGCTGACGGCTGATTAAGCGATCTCATCTGGGCTTGGTGGGAAATTGCATACATTTGAGATTTCCTTTGATAAAGGCTTGCTCAGATCCACATTTTTCAATAAATACAAACCCTTGCCAAAGCTGCATCTGTTCAGGATATGCTTCAGTGTGGAGCATCATGAGAAAGTCCCACTTGTGAAGGCACTGAGGGAGATAATCGCCTGATAATGAGGTCAGGTGGATCAGGGTAATGAGATCAGATTACACATTTTGTCTCATTTGAATCAGGAACAATATGCTGCAAGTGATGGGGATAATTTAACACCAATTCCTCTGGTTTATTTGCATTTGTAGGCTAATTTAAAGTCATGTACAATGCAATATCATGCTCAGCTTACAATGAAAACAATATGTTGTCACAATATCATACACATGTCATAAACATTACTATAATGGCAGTTTTTAACACCAAAAAATACACTAAATATGCTTCCCTAACAAATACATTTCCACTTCACCATCTATTAAGTTAGCAAATACTTAACAAGTGTATTAAAAGTTAAAAGACAGGCTAGAATTTGACTCTCCATCACCCACCAATTAATTAACCATGGTTTCAGATTTGAGAAAGAGAGGGAAACCGAGAAAGAGAGAAAGAGAGAGAGACACACACACACAGAGAGAGAGAGAGAGAGAGACACAGAGAGAGAGAGAGAGAGAGAGAGAGAGAGAGAGAGAGAGAGATACCGAGAGAGAGAAAAAAAGCGAGAGAGAGAAAGCGAGAGAGAAAGAAAGAGAGAGAGAGAGAGAGAGAGAGAGAGATGCTGAGAGAGAGACAGAAAAAGAGAGAGAGACAGAGAGATGCTGACAGAGAGACAGCGAGAGAGAGAGAGAAAGAGAGAGACAGAGAGAGAGAGGGATGCTGAGAGAGAGAGAGAGAGAGAGAGAGGGATACTGAGATAGAGAGAGAGAGAAAGAGACAGAGAGAGATAGAGAGAGAGACAGAGAGAGAGAGAGAAAGAGAGAAAGAGAGAGAGATAGACAGAGAGAGAGAGAAAGAGAGAGAGAGAGAAAGAGAGAAAGAGAGAGAGATAGATAGAGAGAGAGAGATAGAGAGAGAGAGAGAGAGACAGAGAGAAATAGAGAGAGATAGAGAGAAAGAGAGAGAGACAGAGAGAGAGAAAGAGAGAGAGAGAGGGATACT
>JBBJLR010067058.1:0-11132 GCA_037577145.1 Brachypetersius gabonensis
TGTTTTTTTCCCTTTTTCATGTCTGCACTTGTGGTCTTGTGGTGTTCTGTTCTTTGTGTTGCACCCTGGTCCTGGAGGAACATTGTCTGGTTTAATTGTGTAATGTTTTTATGGTTGAAATGAGAATAAGCCTATTTGACTTGCCTTGACGTGACTTGACTTGACTTGAAGGGGGCAGGGCTAAGACCACAACAACAGCAAAACTCACATGGAAGACAGATATGTAGCAGGGGTAAACAAAACAAAGGCACACGAAACAAGGGGGGCATAAACAACAACATAGACATGAAAATGGGAAAAAGATAGTAGAACATTACAGTCCAAGATACAGAGAAACGACAGGGTGAATGTTATAATAGAAGTCCATGCAATATGTCTGCAATGAAACATTGCTTCTATTAATACAATTTTAGACTTGCATACAAAAAAGGGTGAAATCACTCTGTTCCACTCTGTTCCCTCCAGATACAAAAAGACATCTCACCTATAAATGTCACACACACTCACTCTGGAGAGTTGTCTGGATGGGTGGGTGAGTGTGTGTGCTGTATGTATGTGAGTTGTTTCCTTTTTGTGTCTGGGAGAGAGCCAAAGAAGAGAGCAAGAGATGTGAAAAACACCAAAACAAGTCTCATAAAAAATGATATGACAGTTTGTACTTGAGCTTCGAGATGTAGTGCCTTACTACATCCCACATAGAGCAGGTATATTGGATATATCATACAGACCTGCATTCATTGTAGAAAAACCTTCAGATGGACAGAATCAAAAGTTGCATACAGTAAGAAAGCCATTTTTTATTTGCCACATGTACAAGGAATTTATGTTGGTGCAGGTGTCAATGCAGGACAAAATCAACTAAATCATTAAAACGACGCACTAGAAATATAAAACAGACTATAAAATACACTATACAGTAGACAATAGATTGGCCATTTGTGCATTATATAAAATAGACTGTATGATACAGTGGACTATGCAACGGATAGTGGACTAGACAAAAATAAAACAAACAAGACTATAAGTAGACTGTACATTAGACATGGAAAAGACTGTACACAAGTGAAGGGGTGTGCAAAGCAGTGGCTTATTACAGTGATGTACAATAAGTTTTAATAAAGAAAAATAACAGCTTACAGAATGATTTGTGACAAAAACCTCCTCAGACTTCAGCTGGATTAGTTGTCACAGTAGCTGGCTAGCACAGTTACTATACATACAGGGATGTGTATGGTTAAGATTTTTATGAAGCCAGTATCATTACTCACGCTGCCTATCAATACCAATACCTATCAATACGTTTATTGATCCTGGAGCAAAAAAAAAGAAAAGTGTGAGAAGTAACTCCTGAGATAAATTGTCTCCTGAGTGTGCTGTAGACCTAATGAGGGAGAATACAATCCAGAATATGACCAATACAATTCAGCATCAAGCATTTGAAAACGTAGCTTTGTTAGATTGCACTAACGCTGCATAAACATTGATATGATAGAAGCGCCGTTTGTCCAGGAGCTGCTCCATATGTTGGAATTGACTAGTCATGAACCAAAGCCAGTTTAGTACCACAGCTCCAAACCCACCCTGTAGAAAATACTGGCTTTTAAAGGAGCTTTGGCTCTTTCCTTTAAACATCACATTTATTGCTTGTAGAACTCAGACTGGCTGAAGCGTTGTGGGTGAAAAAAGGCTTGTTGTTTGAAGCCGTATCGGACCTAACAGGTTTTTAGAAAGGATTTTGTACAGTTCAGCATATGCAGGCACTAACAGAACTAAGATCAAATTCACACAAATCACACCATATTCACCATATATTTACACAATATGAGACAAAGCGTATTATATCCACACTGGGCAGCTTATGGCCTGGTGGTTAGGGATTTTACTCCCTCTGGCCAAAAGGCCATTGGTTCGAATCCCAGGACTGCTAATGGCACCCTAGAGAACAAAATCGTGTAGTTTTGACATCTCAGAAAATGTGAGCATAAGTACCTGCTCCATGTTGAAGTTTCTACTTCTTCCCACTCAGTCCTCATCATCACGTTCTAAAATAGAGCAGTTATCTTAGCACACTTTGCATCGTCAGCACCAGCCATGTCACTGCAGCTAAGATGACCTATTGAACATCTGTTTATAGGCTGCATAGTGGCAGGACAGTACAATTTTACAGTACCTGTAAAATGCCCAAACTTCCCGAGGGCCAGCTCGCGAGACTCAAGACCAGACTCCAACTTGCACTCGAGAAACTCAAAGCTCAACTAGGTCATGCAATCGTGACTTGTGAATATCTTTGACTTACACTGTGCCAGTTAGCATCTTGCAAACTGCATGCCTAAATCATCACACATGGCCCCAACTATGTCAGATCTCAAAGAGACTTACTCATGTGGTTTCTGAAACTGTCTGATACACTGTTATGTGTTAAAAATGCATAGCATCGCATAGCTAAAAAGAGAAATAGGAATCTTGAGGCGTGACTTTTTTGTCTAACAGAATTGCATGCATTGTCAGAAACCGCACAAGCAAGTCTGCTTTAGATTATTTAACACTTCAACACAGAGGGAGGCTTGGTTCAAGTATGCAGTTTGCTGTGATGCCACTTGTTCACCCTGTAGCTCCAGTTCAAAGCTTAAACAGCAAACTTTGGGTGTGAAACATATCTTGACTGATAGATTACATTACGAATCAGAGGAACACTCTTTAAAGAGGAAAACGTGTTTGAATGGTATTCCTGCATGACCATGTACAATCAAGGATAAGACATTGTTCCTCACAGATGTTAAGTTTGGCATTTATCACAAAGAAATAGCTGCAAATGAATGAATTTCTTCTGTGTTGTAAGTGTAAGTGTTGATAAGGATGCTCTGGAGAAGGCAAGATTGTGTTCCCTCAGGCTGTTTGTGCTCAGAGCTCTGGGCATCTGGGCAGGGCTCTTTTTCTGGCTGCAGGCGATGAGGACCTGCTCTCAGTGGCAGCACATGGCCTAGTTATACAAATAGCTCGTCTATACGGGGACTGAGCGGTCCTGAGTGAGAACTGTAGAGTTTAAAGGAGTTAATCAACCACTAGACCTGATTCAGGGCCGTGCTCTGCCTGCTTGGTGGTGCCTTCAAGTAGAGCTTTTGTTTTCAGATAAAAACCCAAGGCCAGTTCCAGACCTGTTGTGTGAATGGCTGATATACATACTGTGCTGCAGTCTCTCAACGACTGAATAAGTGTTGTAAAAAAAATCAATATGCTTTTTCATGCCTTGCCCAAAGGTAATGTCTGAAAACTGAAAAGATGACATTCTCTTAGGTTCGCACAACAGCATGTTACGATCTTTCAAGGATGAAACTTAAAAAAAAGAACGTGGTCTGAGAACAAGGCTGTGTGAAAAAGAAATTGAGATTTAATACATAAAAATATGATGCTATTATGGCGAGTAGTGCTGGGTATTGGCAGGAATAGAATATATATTTACATATATTTTCACTTTCTTCAGATTAAGTCGGAGAGTTTACAACTGGAGCTACAAGGCTAATATTACAAACAAATACTAGATATATTTAATAGTCACTTAAATCTTTTCTGTAAATGCTCAAAGACACACCCGGACTTGTGGCGGTGGTCAAAATGAACAAAACTTCATTGCTACGCACCACCGTTTCAGACATCACCAAAGCTGGAGAGCACTGATGCTGGACTTTCCCAGATCACCAGATTCTAAATCAGAAATCACAGTCCTGGTGTGCTTTGTGTCCTGGTGTGCCTAGGGCAGGGGTGTCAAACTCCAGTCCTGGAGGGCCGGTGTCCAGCACAGTTTGATGGTTCTCCTCCTCAAACACATTCACTAAACCTGACAATTAGCTGGCGAGGTGAACCAGGTGTCTCCGAGCAGGGAAATCACCAAAACCTGCTGGACCACGGCCTCCAGGACTGGAGCACCGCTGGCCTGGGGTGTTTAGCTACTATCTTACAAATTTTACAGCTCAAGGCAGCACACTTGTCATGGATCACACTGGCAAGTCTGTGCCACCTTCATAAGGAATTGGATATGGTTTAACTGTATTGCAAAAGTTTTTGGGTTTATTGTTATGGATCATACTGTTACGGAACTATAGAATCGTGATGGTTACAGAACTATAGAATCCTAGTCTGTTGGCCGTGTTAGCCTCCTGTGCTACAGGGCATCAAACATGTCTTGGTTGACCAACTATATCTGCCTAAATTCGATATTAGCTGAACTATGAAGCACGTTTTTCTCCACTCGAAAAGGAGATCTGCATAGGGTTTTGTAATAATAGCAAAGGTTATTTATAGCAGTGTTTATCAAACATGTCCTGAGGAATCAACAGATTGTCCATAAGATTATTCTTTCTCTCTATGCATTGTAAATTAGCATTGACCAGAAGAGTGGACTGATCCCTGAGGACTGGTTTGAGAACATTAGCAGTCCAGTTTGAATGCTTAAATGGTAATTTATGTGATTAAATATTGTTTCTCTCTGTGCAAGACCCTTAACCCCGAGTTGCTCCAGGGAGACTGCCCCCTGTAGTTAGGGAATGGAAGATACTTTGGATAAAAGTGTCTGATAAATGGCGTAAATGTAAAATACGTAGAACCTATTGTATGTGATTCTTTATAGAACTTGCACCAAAAAGGGTTCTGCTATTGTCATTGAACCAGGTTTGCCGCATTCATAATATTGGACTGAGACACGTCTGTTGTAAAATGGGTACAGAAATATCAATACAGCCAAAGCAGCTTGGGTTTACATATCACCAAGAACCCGTTCACAGTATGCACTGCATACTGAACATGGCCCTTATACTGAGGTAACAAAGCTCATGTATGCTGACTCTGCTCCAGTGGCTTAAATGGAAAAAATAATACGAGAGGCTCTTTTTGAAAGTATCTTTTTCAGCCTTTCTCAGTCCCCACTTATTCTTGCTTATATCTCTCCTCTCCTGACTGTTTTGCAAATGAGGCTTCTGTGCATCGCCTTGGCTTTTCTCTTTTAGCTGTGCTCCTTTACCACCTGCCGTCTCCTCTTTTCTTTTCTCTTTCTTTCCTTTCTCTTTCTCTCTCTCTCTCTATCTCTCTTGGTGTAAAGATACACTTGTCCTGTCATTGGCTTTGTGCTGTTGTTTTACAGCCTTGGTTGCTGTGTGGCCATCCCAGCTGGCTTGGCTTGAAAGAGCATCATAATGAGAGGGAGGGATAGAAAAGAGCGAGGGATGAGCAGATGGAGGAAAATTACACCAACAAAATGAGAGGCTAATACTTCTGCCCAGTTTGTTGCTCTGTTTTGTGCGGAGCGAGGAAGAAGGGGTGTAAAGAAGATGGATCAGGAGAATGAACTGCGCATTTGTTTTCCCATTTCTTAAATGTACTAATTCGTCTGTGGTTTCGTTTGTTTTTCATCTCCAGTGATTTATTGCTGGTACCTGCATTATGCATAGCTTATGGCAGAATAACAGTACTGCTGATTTTCAGTTTCAGAAATATTGATTATTTGGATCATATCCACAATAGCATTGTGTCCTCCCTGAAAGCAAGGTGTTTGATTTTGGTGTTTAAATTGCTGTTGCTGGGATCCTGAGGTGATAGTTAACTGCACTAGATGTCATTTGCTGGGTGCTTTGGATTGTTTTGAAGGAACCGTTTAAAATTAGATGTGTTAAAATGCTTAATTCCATTTTTCATTCTGAGGTCAAGATAATTTGAACAAAATAAATAGCAGAATTAGAATTTATAAGCAACCCGCAAAAAGCCCAGTCATCCAAACAGATGAACCTAGATGCTTTGTTCTGAGGTCATGACAGTCGGGCGCGTAAACGTTTCTTGAAATCCATTGCATTTTCAGTTTATTAGAGCATTCAACATCATTAATGGATATTATTTGAAACAGAAGCCGTGCTTTATAGCTTCCCAGTCCAAAGCTCAGCGGCAAGCTAGTCATGATACAATAATACAATATAAAACTGTATATATCGTTAAATATCTATGTATAGTTCCATCCTTAGTAATAGTGGCTTCCACAAAAGACCTGAAGACATGAAGAACCTGGGAGTGTTTCATGCAATTTTGAATTCCAGTACACCACCTTGAGCGTTATTTTTTAATACTGGATTGAAATCATTGCACAAATTGCATAAAATTTATAACACTGTATAATGTTTCCTTTAGTGTCATTTTAGTGTGAAGAAAACAAGAGTCCAATCAAAACCAGTAGTGGTACTTACCTTGCCTAATGCAAATACATTTGAAAAATATTGCCCTGTTGAATTTGATCAACATCCCCAGCACTGTTTCCTCCCATGCGTGCCATTTCTGTCCCCTCTTGCCTCCCAGTTTGCCTTCTTCCACCTCTCCTCACCCACTTGTCACCATTCCTGCTTCCTTTTGTGGCTGTTGGTTGAGTGTAGGAGTGTGAAGCTGCTTGGCTGCAGCACATTATCATTTGTTTCTCATTTCTGCTCCTTTTATCCACACTGGGAGTAGGAACCTAAAGAGAGACTTGACTTCAAACGATGCAGAAAAACTCAGAGGAGTTCAGAGACATTATTCAAATTTGAGTTTGTTTAGAAGCTGTCAGGGATACGGGGGTCTCACAGCTCGTCTCATGACTCATTAATGGCATTATCATAATGTGCAGCTAAAGAGGTGTGGATGGTTACTGTGGGAATAAAAGGGCTACTTGTGGCGTTCTTGGAAAACAGCAGTGGCCTCCTAACTATGTGCTGCTCCACTATACTGTGGCGGCCAAGGGGAAAGAACAAGGCCATTGTGGGCTTGGAAATGAGAGCACTTCCTTCTGCAAACACACGTCAGACGCTCGCCAGGCATTCTTCTCCAACCCCCACCCCCACCGAGAGGGCTGCTGTCTGGGGGAGCTCTCAGCAGGACGACGTGGACCCCATGCTCCACCAGGCCTGGAACAGAGCCCAGTGTGAGGTGATCAGATGGAGCTAAATACTAGTTTGGCTAGAAATAAAATGTTTACAGTTCCTCCCTGGTGTAGACGATGAGCCAAAGTACAGAAAGTATGCAAAAGTACGGCTCTGACTGCGGCTTTTAGCTGTGCAACACACGTCTGGGCATTTTTCTAGGTGACAGTTTGGTTCCAGCTCTTCCCAGATTGGACCTGACTCCTCATTTCCATACTACATCCGTTCATGTTCTGATGTATTAAGATATCGTAAAGTGTCCGCTTACAGTAACGTGTGAACACAGCACAGCACACAGTGTGAACAGTGTGAACTTCTTTCTCTGCAATTATCCCATTCACCAAGTGAATAATAATAATAATAATAATAATAATAATAATAATAATAATACGTTATGTGTAATGTACTTTACTCTAAAGCAAATCTCAAAGTGCTAAACATGTGCATAACTGGAGCTGCAACTAATACTGATTTCCATTATTGCGTAATGGGCTCATTGTAGCTTTGATGAATTGAGAAAACAGAAGTGCAGCTACCTTTACCAAGGTCATGACAACAGAGCCTCTACGCTGCCCTCAGAAAAATGGAAAAAAAGAAGAAAAAAGGAGTGTGGAAGGTGCAGAAATAAAAAGAAACAACCTAAACAAGTCTTACATTGCAGTCCAGATGCAGGTATGGAAGTAGTTTCATTCAAGTTTAAATGATTTCTCCTTTAGTGGTGCATGAAGACTCCACAAGACAACCACAAATTATTTTTATTATAGCTACAGTTCTAGTGACTCCTCATAAGGGTCGGGTCTCATTTGAATTAGATAAATTCCGATTCTGATTCTGTTTATCGATTCCAACTCTTGTCAAACGAAAAACAAATGTTTAGATCACAATAAATATCTTTATTCTAAACGTTCAAAAAATCCCAGCAGCAGTGGGAGTTAAATGCTAACTAAAATGTCAAATATTATTAATAAATAGATTTATGATATATTCATGTAAAACAGGTCCTTGCAGATGTATAGAATTTAGGAACCGCTAAGCAGAACCGAAATACAAAAATAAGTAGCGGTACCCCGAGAAGTTTCTTTTCGGTTCTAGTTTGGAACCTACTGTTGGTTCCCAGTCCTACTCCCCATACTGATCTCTTACCATTTTTTACCCCAAACGTGCTCTCTGTTAGAAGCTTGCCAGCTGCAGGCGTTCCATGTAAGTGCAATTTTCACGTCTTTTTACACAGTGGGAGGGGAAATTGTGCAGATTGAACTATTCCTTTAAGAAATGAAGAGTGAGAGAGCTAGTGGTAAGGTGGCAGTGTAATTCTGCAGAAGAATGAAGAACACTGGCTTTAAGCCTAGAAAAAAAAATCAGAAAATGAGGCAACGGGGGGAAAGGTACACAAAGAGTGAGATGAATAGACTCAATAAAAAAGAGTGTAGAGACGTAGCAGTGTGCTTGGAAAGAGTGAGAGGGAGGACAGATTGAGAAAGTGCGTAATTAAACAGACGGGGAAGGAGGACGTATGGAGTGAAAGAGGCTGTCTCGTTGACACCCTGCACTCTGGCTGCCTGCCCTGAGCTAGCTCTTCCCTCAGCAGCCCACACCCAGACCCAGGCTCCGCACTGCTGCCCGGCCTGCAAAATGGCCTCCATTTGGAGAGTAGAGGGCTTTTAGATTCACTCTGAGACGCTGGAGAGCGGAGAGCTCTGATTTATCTTCTCTCGTGATGTCTTGAATGTCACACACTGGTTGGAATGGGGGTAATCTCCCGTCTCAGAGTCCTGAGCAGGAGCCAAATAAGGACCTGACCTGTGACGGCTCCTCCATGCTCACACACACTCAGCGTCTTTGTGTGGGTGTCGTCCCTCTCTCTCCAGGAGCATTCAGATGGGGTGACATCATGCTGTAACGGCGTTCCTTTCAAATCAACAACAGGAGAGCACAAAAAGCGGATCAGCTTCTCCGCCGATGTTCTCCGCTTAGTTGCCCTTTCCAACCGTCGCCTTTTTGTGTCCGAGGAGCAAAAGAAAGAAGGGCAATCAGCATAAACGAGTGAGAGGGAGACCACCACAGAGAAACAGAGACCCATAGCAGCATCTGACAGCACAACTCCCTCTCTTTTACTCGCTCGCTCGCTCACTCACTCACTCACTCACGTCTTTCATTCTCTCTCTCTCTCTTGCGCACGCTCTTTCCCTGCTTTCCTTCTATCTCTCCCTCCCTTCCCTTCATCTCCGTCTCACTTTTCATCCTTTTATCTGTCATCTCTTTCTTCTTATCTCCCTCTGATTTCTCCCTCTCTGTTTTTCCTCTCACCCTCTCTTTCCGTCCTTTATTTTTTCTCTGGTTCTCTCCATTTCCACTGTCTCTCCTCTTCACCCAGTCTCTCTGTCTTCCCTTCCTCTCCTTTCCCTGTTTTATTCTCTTTATCTCCTTTAATTTTGCATCTCTTTTCTTTTCAGTCGTGTTTTTTCTTTTTCTGAAATTGCAGTGTTCAAATCTCATAAGTTTGCATTACCAACACTGCTTGATTATTTCATTTAGTTATTTATTTATTTATTTATAAACTAATAAAACAACGGACTCTAGACACTTTTATTCTGACTGTGAGCTGAGAAGCCATTGCGGTTTATAACCGCGCCCGAGTTCTAAACCGAGCCAAAGCACCAAGCCTAGAATCTGTAGCTGGTCTGGACCACCTCCCGCCCTGAGTCTGATTCCCACATAACAAATTAATTAAGCAAAATTTAAGAAAAGGATATTCACCAGTTACCCAAAAACTTTAATATGGTAAGATAAACCTTTATTAGTCCCACAAAAGGTGGTAGCAGCCTAGTGGGTAGAACACTTGCCTGAGAACCCGCTGACCACAAAACCCCATTTTCTGCCACTCTCAGTGTCTCCAGGGGGACTGTCCCTATAACTAATGACTGTAAGTCACTCATAAGACACAATACAGCCAATCAGAACAGAGTTCATTTCTCATGTTCATATCGATCCTAAAGGCAAAGGAACACAAACTGGTATTTTAAGACTGATATGTGTAAATGAGCCCATATCTGATTGGCTGTATTGTGTCTTATTCAAACATCCAGACTGAATTTTTTTGGAAAATAACCATTTAAAAACAGTAAAAATGTTTTTGGTATACAAAACCACACAAATACTTTAAATGCATCTCAGGGAAAAATAAACTATTACACATTTGTACAGTGTGGGAGGTGGGCTGTAAGAAACTCAAACATGATTTGAATCTGTCTTTATAAGAATATATATTTACGTATCGAACTTGCATTCCTCATATTCTTTGGAATGCTCTTCATAAGAAATTATAATTAAGATTCAGATTTCAAGCTCTTAATGCACACCAGTAGAACCCAGTGCCAGCAGATGTGAGGATTTTAAAGGGGAATTCCAGTAATTAGGCTAAAATGTCTGCGTGATTTGCTTGTAATCAAAGTCATTCGAAGTGGTCTGATGTGAAATTGATGCACTGATAGTAAACAGGTGTCTGGCTAGACGCCACATCATAGAAGCCTAGTTACAAAGATGTTGCCTGATTGCTTTGTTTCAGAATAGTTGTGAGATGAGACTAAAACATGATTGGTAAACGTCTTTCGTGGTGGAGAAGAAGATACAGGCCATTGTATGTGTAGCTTCACATTTCAGTTTGGTTCCCATCACCACTACAGTCTAAATCTGAGTCTCCGCTGTAAAACAATTTGTTAAAAAGAAGTGCTGATCTGCCAATATAGTGAGAATGTTTCTCTTGTTAAGTTTTCCTAAAACAAGAAAATGTTTCTGAAACAACAATAAATCAAAAAAATAAATCAAAACACTAGATCTTTTATTTCTTTTCAGGATTTTCTGGAAAAGAAATCAAACCACTCTGAATGATTACACTTGCGTATCAACAAATAATTTATGCATGTCTATATTTAAAGTTATGAAAGCAGGACTAATGTTCTTATAAAGTTTAACCTCTTCCTTGTTACAGACCTCAGTAGCATGAAGCTGGGAGCAGAATCTAAGCGGAGGGGAATACACCACCAGAGACGCAAACATAGCTTTTTAAGTGCTGCGTACCTTACAATCCCTCACATGCAATCACACACACACACACACACACACACACAGTCTGTAGTGCAGACTTTGGAGTCCAACTGGGATCCGAGGGGCAGCAAAATATATAATTTTCCTGAAAAATTGTTA
>JBBJLR010067118.1:0-11129 GCA_037577145.1 Brachypetersius gabonensis
AGAAACATTTTGTGTGACACACATGCAAAAGAATAAGAAATCAGGAAGGGGGCAAATACTTTTTCACACCACTGTACATACACTATATTACCAAAGGTATTCACTCACCCATCGAAATATATACCACAGGTGTACAACTTCAAGCCCCTAGGCATGCAGAACGCTTCTACAAACATTTGTGAAAGAATGGGTCGCTCTCAGTAGCTCAGTGAATTCCAGAGTGGTACCATGCAATAATTTTCACAGTGAAATTTCCTGACTACTAACTATTCCACAGTCAACTGTCAGTGGTATGATAACAAAGTGGAAGCGATTGAGAATGACAGCGGCTCTACAACGAAGTGGTGCCATGTAAAGTGACGGAGCGTGGTCAGCGGATGCTGAGGTGCAGAGTGCGCAGAGGTCATCGTCTTTCTGCAGAGTCAATTGCTACAGACCTCCAAACTTGTGGCCTTCAGATTAGCTTAACAGTGTAGAGAGCTTCATAGAATGGGTTTCCATGGCCGAGTGGCTGCATCCATGCCATACATCAACAGCAATGCAAAGCGTCAGATGCACTGGTGTAAATCACACCGCCACTGGACTCTAGAGAAGTGGATGAATCATGCTTATCCATCTGGCAATCTGATGGCACAATGCAGTCAGACAAGTACTGTTCTCCTGGCAACCGCCAAACCAAGGTTCGGAGAAGTGTGAAGTTTGGTGGAGGAGGGATTATGGTTTGGGGTTGTTTTTCAGGAGCTGGGCTTGGCCCTTTAATTCCTGTGAAAGGACTCTAAATGCTTCAGCATACCAAGAGATTTTGGACAATTTCATGCTCCCAACTTTGTGGCAACAGTTTGGCGGCGGCCCCCTCCTGCTCCAACAAAACCATGCAAAGACATGGATGAGTTCGGGGTGGAAGAGCCCTGACCTCAACCCAATAGAACATCTTTAGGATGAATTAGAGCAGAGACTGTGTGACCTCACAAATGTGCTTCTGGAAAAATTGTCAAAAATTACCATAAACACACTCCTAAACCTTGTGGAGAGCTTGATCAGTTGAAGCTGTTATATCTGTAAAAGGTGGGCCGACGTCATATTAAACACTATGGATTAAGAATGGAATGTCAATTAAGCTCATATGCGTGTAAAAGCAGGAACACTTTTGGCAATATAGTGTATATTATTATTGCACATGAGCATATGATGTTGCACTGGAACATCATGTGGCTAATGGGTGTGTAGTAATCTTGTATCATTAGAGTAACATTTTCAGATGTCGTGCCAGCCAGCAACCATAAAAATATCACTTTTGCCAACCCTTGTTATAGTGCATGTAGTGAACAAAGAGGTTATGCGAAGTCTCAGTATCCATGGCACACTAACAAAGAGCTCCATTGAGGGGAAGTTGGAGCCCCAGTGTCTTCTTCTATTGTGGGAGAAAATAAGATTTTCAACTTTCACCCTTAGACAATAGCGAGGCCTAATTCAGTCTGACAGAAACAGGCCTTTTGAGCCAGAGAACTGTGTTATGTTTTACTCTTGACTCTTGAGGTGGAATAAGATCCAAGATATTTCATGTTTTGTCTGGTCAACTTCATTCAATTGTTTCCAAACTAGTTCATATGGTAAAGCATTTACCTCTGCATGATGTTGCCATTCTTTCTCACAACACTTCAAAGACTTCATGTTCAGTTCTTTCTGCAAATGTTTTAAGGTGCACAAAAGTAATGGGCCGTCTTTGTTGCATTTCTCATTTAAAAACAACTCTCTGCACATTCTGTATTTGGGACTGAGGACTGCAGGCAGGCTAGTCCAGTACTTGAACCCTGCAGACTTTACACTTGTCTTTGTAATGAATGCTGAATGTGGTTTAGCATTGTCTTGTAGGATAATGCTTGGATGTCCCTGGAAAAGACTTTTACTTTAAAAATTAATGTACATTTCTGCATTAATGCTTGCATCACATAAGTATATATCGCATTCACTAAGGGCACAGACACAACCCCATACCATGACACCCACTGGGATTTGGACCTGTTGCTGATAACAATCTGGGTGGTCAATGATTCTCAACCTTTTCAACATTAAGGCTCATCACAGCATGTTGCCAAGGCCCACTTGCCCACATTAGATGATATTAAATAACCAATTTCGGTCCGATGGCCTGTCTCAATCATTGGTCTACAGTCCTGTCGTCCATTTCTTCCAAAAGATCTCTAATTCTGATTAATCTGATCATAATACATGTTTATACATTGTCATGGTCCATTCCAGAAGCCTCTGAGTCCAGAGATGTCGATGCATCTGCCCATGTGGTTATTTCAGCTATTGACGATTGGCGGTTCTTGATATAGTGCTGTCTGAGAGATTGAATGTGTGCCGGAAGCATTCAAAATCACCCCCCACACCCACACATTTCCCCCCACTTTTTTTCTAATAGTTTTGTCATGCATTTGTTGAAAAACTGGCGATCCTCTGCCCAAAGGCTCAGCCTTTCATGGATATTGCCTTTGTACCAAATAATGATTACCATCATCTGTTGATATCACCTGAAATCATGTCCATTTTTTTTTTACTAGCCCTCAATTATCCCCATCACAACTTTTTTTTTGGAATGTTGCAGACTTAAAATACAGGAATTGCTGTATATTGATAAATAAACTTAAGTTGACCAGACTAAACATTATATATGAAATAAATGTCAAAAGTAAATTTAAGTACATTTAAAAATAACTAGACTTTCCAAACTGCATTTTCCACTTTGTCCTGACTTTATCTGATTTTGGGTTGTAAATCACCTGTTGTTCTAGTTTATTTTAGCCCCAATCTAACCCATGCAGCGTAGCTCTGCTATTCAGATGTTCCTGAGGACCTTGATTAGCTGGATGATAGGGGTTTGATTACTATCAGAGCAGAAGAGCACACCTTTACTTTCCACTGAAACAAACATGTCACTTCTCCTTTTGTCCACCAGGTGTCAGTACTAAACCATAATGAAGGAACTCTGAGACAACGAAACGCTTGAACCCTAGCTTTCCAACTGGTACCTAACAAACAAGAACAACGTGATGGTGCTTTTCATAATATAGACAATGTTCATTCTACTCCATGCCTTGCATTTTTTTCAGTGTGCCACTAACCACTAACCACTGCTAATTTCCATGGAGTTGAAAGACTGCACCCACGTCCCAGATGGCTGACCACAGCAGAGAAACACAAGAACAAATGGGAGTCATGTTAATAACTATGAAGAAAACATGTCCAGGGCATCAGACCTCCTCTGCTCAGCAGTTAACTTACCAAGGCCAAAGAGTCCTGCACCCAACGACTGTCTTAGCACTTACACCTATGTGGCATTCATATACACAGGTGTGTACAGTGTATAGTGGCCCCTTACTCCCATCCTCAGGTCCTTCCACTGGCTCCCTGTTCGGTGCAGAATTGACTTCATTACTTATTGTGAACAAGTCACTCAGCGGTTTGGGTCCTACGTACATCTCCGATATGCTTGAAGAATATGAAATTATTTCTCTGTGTTTCACCCATTCACCAAGTGAACCAGCGGGCAGCCAGGAACACAGCACCCGGGGAGCAGTGTGTGAGGACGGTACCTTGCTCACGAGTACCTCAGTGGTGCCACTGGCAGTCATGGGATTCAAACCCACAACCTTGTGATCGCAGGGGCAACTCCCTAAACACTAGGCCACCAGCTGTCCCACTAAGAAACCACTAATATGTGCTTGACATTAGGGCTGGACAGAGACCTTTAGAGGGGCTGGAGCCTTTGGGGTTGGCGAAACAGTTTTTGTGAACTGTGGGTACTTGCCAAAAAGGAAATTATGTTCAAGGGCCAGGTGCACCTAAAACCCCTCCTCTGCACATGCCTGTATAAGAAGTAATCTCTGAAGTGATGTCTACAGCATGGAAAGATTTAAAGATGCAGTTTTTAAATAATAAATAAAATTATAATTACACATCCTCTACAGGGAACAGACTTATATACCACACTTTACAGCATTTAGTGATTTTTAGTGACTAGTGATTTTTGTTTATTTGCATTATTATACTGGAAGAAAAATAAACCCAAACATAAAATGTATATAGAAAATATTAAAATGTAATTCCTCACCAGCAGAAGATTGTTCTTTGTAAAGCATAGCTTTAAGAATTAATAAAACATTTGACCAGGTGTTTATGCAATAATAAAAAGAACAGAAAGAGTAGAACTTTTTACAAACTCTATCAGCAGTGAAAAATATACTGATCGCCTAGTCGCTAGATTTATGCTTGCTACAAAGTTAACATGTTTAACAGGCATTTCTTCATAATAAATATGAACAGAAATTCAAGCAATAATACTCATTAAAGTCATAATAGAAGTGATATTACACCATTGATGTAACACACATCAGAAACAACATTACAGGTGAAGTAAATGACACTGATGTGTCAGAAGTGATCTGAGTGTAATGGCCAGATGACTGGGACAGAGTGTCTCCAAAACAGCAGATCTAGTGTGGTGCCCAGTATGCAATTGTCAGTACCTACCAAAAGTGGTCTATGGATGAACAACCAGTGACAGGATGAACTTCTAAAGCTCACTGATGTATGAGACTGAAGGCTAGTGCATCTGGTCCGATCCCAGAGCTACTGTAGCACATATTTCTGAAAAAGTTCATGCTTGCTATGATATAAAGATGTCAGGACACACAGTACAATGTATAGAACTGCGTTGGCATCAGAAATGGACTGTGGAGCAAAGGAATAAGGCAGACTGATCTAATAAGTCATACTTTTGTTTACATCATCTGGGCAGCTGGGTTTGTGTGTTGCTTATCTGGGATATAGATGGCACCAGGATGCACTATGGGAAGAAAGCAAGCTGGCGGAGGCGGTGTGATGGAATGGTTTGAGGACATGCTGACTTGATCTCCAAATTCCCCAGATCTAAGTTCATTCATACATATGTGGAATAAGCTGGACGAACTAGCCCCACTTCTCACTTTATAGAACATAAAGCGTTAGCCGCTAACGTCTTGGTGCCAGATGCCACAGTCCGTACCTCAATAGCACGAGGGGGACCTAAACAGAATCAGCCTGATAGTTTTAATGTTGTGGTTGTGTTTTGTACCAGCTAGACTCTTCCTACTGTAACAGTGGGCAACATGTGGTCCAGTGACAGCTGCTCTAAGACTACAAGGGAACCTCCGCTTCCTCTACTATGTCAGAAAATAAATGCTCATGTATGCACTGTTGTATTTATACTGGTTTTAATAAAAGTGCACTAGAACTTCATGACTAACTCATTCAGAATCAGGTATTTAGATTGTTTGACGCGATTTCTTGTCATACATTTCTGTGCAGCGTAGCGCATTAAACCCTCCTGAAGCGCAGCTTCACTGGAGCTCTATGGCCACGCAGAGAGGAGCTTTTTCACTGCAGAGAGGCTGGACAGTGATTGGATAAATGCACCAAAAAGCTCAGTTTCTCTGGTAGTGAATGGAGCAGTGGGCAGGGCCAGGACGCTGGGCTGCTGCATGAGGATTGGAGGAGCCGTCTCTATTGATTGACAGCATGTTTTAAGTATACACCAGCACTACAGAGATTCAGTTCAGTCCCATGTGGATTTGCAAGTGAAGATGTATGACAAGCTGCTGCACTCTGTGTTGTTTGCTGGTGATATAATACCCTTTTTATTCGTACAAATCATTCAAATAAAAAAAAACAACATAACGTTCTTGACTTTGCTCCTTGTTTTGGCATTGTAAAGTTAATTCATTCAAAAAAGTAAAGTAGCTTGTGGAAGGGGAAACTAACCAGCCAGCAGACGGTGCTAAAATTGTTCACCTGCTTTTGGCAAAAGCATTTAGTGTCTTCCTTATGGGACTTAAACAGCAGGGCAGAACAAGGCCCAAGACTGATCTAATGCAACAAAATCAGGAAAACAGGTCTTTTCAGCTCTCCTGGTGAACTTGCCTGACTGGAAGTGCTGTGACAAAGAAAATATTGTTGGCCTCTTGATGAAACCTTCTCAGAATTTACGTACAATTAACATAATTAATTTTATGACGAAGGTCTAATATGAGCTTCCCCTGTTTCAAAGACTAGCAGCCGCCACTGGTGTGGTTATATAATCACCACTAACTGACGTTGCCCAAACGATGATGCTCGCTAATTATATGCTAAGCCTCATTCATCCCTCCTGCTGTTTTGCTAATGCTAATAGCTAAAACTAAAAGGGTAGGAACTTGCAAGACCTTCCTCTTGACAGCTTGTGCCGAGACTCTCTCTGACGGGTCGCCGTGTCACATTTGTTGCTCACAAACAAGCACAGTCAGTCTTACCCTCACTCACTCAGTCCCTCTTTCACTCTCAAGTCACACACACACACACACACACACACACACGCTAGGCCATGACTGGACCCTGATTCATGCCTGACTGTCTCTTCCTTTTCCTTCTGTCCTCTCTCCTCATGTGCAGGCCCAGGCCAGTTAGACCACTTGCCAGCGGGATAGTGTAGCCAAACATCTTCCAGTTCCGTAGCTTTCCCTGAGATTGACATGCATTAGCTGAGAATCCTCATTAGCCGTGTGCTGCGTGTGAGCGGGGTACACAGGGAAATGCCGCTGTCGCTGTCACTCAAGCTCACTGTTGCCCTGTGTGTGACATTCTGAGGACAGGGGTCAGGGATGATTTGTTGCGTCTCGTGTGCTACTCCAATAACCAGCAATGAAGAGGACATGACAATTGAGAAGCTCATCCAGTTTATTTTCTGAGACACATATTTATTATGGTTTGTCTACACACACACATCCATCCTAATCCTGTTATTCAGTGCAATGAGGGACACTGAAGAAAGGGACGAGACATGTCGAAAACACACAGAATATATCAGATGACTAAGACGATATCACACTGAATACTTGCAACATCCTTAAAGGGGAATGAGAGTAAAGAAAAGTCAATTAAAGTGACCTATTATGACCTAAAATCAGAATTATTATTTTGTCGTGTTATATAGCATTCTGCAGCCCAGCACTGCATCCCTCATCAGTATGATGGAATGAATTATTTCAAAAATCCACCTCAAAGCAGTTCAAGTTTCTTAAAAGTTCCTTCCACCTTCAAGATGCGTCATCAGAAGGGGGTGGGGGTTCATTTCCAGTCTTAAAAACATTTTTATTGTAAGCACCACCATCATTTCCCAAAATTGTCATGAACTTGACATGACAATTTTGACAAAACATAGGTTTTGGTGTTACTGCCCACCAGTGCACACTCTATTGATGAACTTGGCAACATGGCAGCGGAAAAGAGCACAATGATGCTCTATCCTCACTCGTTCTATTCAACCTTGATTGCCTTCAGAGTGCTCCGCTTGAGGACACCCAAACATTTTACCTATACCACTAGCCTTAACTTAAACACACGCTGACAGCATGCCCTGATGGTCTTCACATTGAATTACATCACTTCATGTGCGAATGAATATTAATGTTTGAAATGTCAGTGATTATAAGCAGCTTTTGAAGAGAGGCATATACTGGAGTGCTGTGTGTAATTTCAGAATTCAGCAGTGGGTGGCAGTCTACTGCTTTGATGCTTTTCTCAAAGTGTGTGTGTGTGTGTGTGTGTGTGTGTGTGTGTGTGTGTGTGTGTGTGCGTGTGTGATGGCTAATAGAGTCAGTCCTCCACACTTTTTTGTTCAGAATGTTTTGTGTATGTGTGATATTGAGGTACAATGGTCTAGCTGCCTTACTTGCTTCTAAATTTGTTCGTCTTTTGCTTTGTGCATTCCATGGCCCGGCTTTTAGTCCTTCATGAACGACGACAATCAAAAGCTTGTGCTCAAAAGTAGGCCTACAAGGTATTTGATGCCGTAAGAGCACAATATGCAAAACAAACCGAGCGTTGGAAAAAAAGAAGACATGAATGCCCCAGGCATTAGACATCACAGTTCCTCAGTGCAACAGTTTTCTACCAAGGCCAAACAGAGTCCAGCAGAACACACTCTCTCAGGATTAGTGTCTCAGTGCTAGTAAACAGACAGCAGTTCCTCACCAGCAGATCCTGAATGGAAGATCTTGAAGATCACACAGTCCATGATCTTTACAATACCAGGATTCACATGGGCATCAGTGAAATCTGTTACCAGGATTTGACATAAACAAATGAATCAATTGAATAAAATTAGTCAATTTATTTGAATTTGTTCAGCTATAGAACATAAATTTACTCTGTTATACCAGTCTGCAGCAGCCTTATGTGATATACCATGTATGATAAAGATGATCACAAAATATTAAGATGATCATCAGTTGGTACAATAACTAATAAATAAGCGTAGTTGTAACCTTTATATGTGTGTTTTTTCATGGTTACATTATCTTAATTTACACGCTACTAATGCTAACCGCTAATGCTAACGTTTTTTTTTAACCAAAAGGTTTTCTAAATTTTGATTATTCATTTACCTTAACATTTATGGATAAATATTTAAACTGCGTTACATTTTTTTTTTTAACCAAAACACAACAATACGTTTTTTCAATCTACGCGAGTGCTCTTGGAACGTAACCCCTGTGAAAATCAGGGGATTACTGTATATGTATACAATACTGACTGTGTAAAAGTCTTAGTCACCTGTGCAAATTGTTTAAAGAGATTTTAAACAATGTGTGTGTGTGTGTGTGAGATAATTTGTCTGAAAAAGTATTACAAATAAACAGTAAAGCTGTAAAAAGATTTGTTTTGCTTGTAAAAAATAGCTGGAACTGAGTGAGCAGGTGAGGAGAACACAGGCTCTGTGTTGAATTAACATGATAGTTCGATCACAGGAAAAATAACGCATTTAAAATATTAACTCTGATTAATTGCACCACGTGACTTTAACCCGGTCCGTGTTCTGTCGAAACATGCTTCCCATCAAGATGTGCTACTGTGCTCTTCTGCGCATGTCTTAGGATTCAGTGACACGCCCATAAATCTGTGCTGTATCTTCAAAGGGCAATTTTTCACAGCGTAGTATGAATCAGTAGACTCTGCTGTCGATTTGCACTACAGTAGCATTTTTTGGCAAGGCAGTATAAATCATCAGAACTCTCTCTGCACCTCTAAAGCTCTATCTATGTATGCTCTTCTCATTTCAATAAAATATATATTTTTTGGATTATGCTTATTATTCACCAATTTCTCATTATTATTAGACCTAAACTGGCTGTATAAACTCTTTTAGCTTCAAGGTAACATTTTTCAACAAAGCAGCATAAATTGTCAGACTCTGCTGTCGATTTGCGCTCTGTAACATTTTTCGAATAAGCAGCATAAATCACCAGAACACCCGTGCTTGTATGTACATTGTCTTGAACTGCACCTTATAGATGGATTTAGTTCTGTCATATATGTGTGTGTGTGTGTCTTTACAAATAAAAGTCATTATGTTTTTTTCTCGGTAATGCCGAACCTCAAGCGCTCTATTGTTTTTTTAAACAACAGTTCCACAAGAAAAGGAAAAGGTAAAGAAAAAAATTGATTAATGTGATTTAATGTAGCAGCTTCTGTCCACTATAAAAAGTACTGCATTTTGTATTACAGAGGGTTGTAGCATTGTTTTGTTCAGCTCAGCTTTCCAGTTTTTACCTGATTTGCCCTGAATGCAGTAAATCTGTAAAGCATCTCATGGCTCATCTCGTTTGCTGATTTGTATTCTGGTCGTTTCTGATGATCTCCAGTTTATTTGATATTAATTCAGTTGTTTTGCCTCACAGCTGCTGACTTAAGAGTTTACTTAGAGCGCAAAATAGGAGTTTGACTCATACCTCTTCAGAATCTGACAAAACAGCCGGCAGCGTGGAACGTAATCTTCTGTTTTTGGTTTTCAGAACCTAATGTTCTTTCTCTTGAAGTTACGAGCATTTTGAGGATTTACCATTTAGTTCTGAAAGTAACAATATATGCCTACTCTGTTTCTTTAAGGCACAGTAACAAAAACAGCCTGCTTAGTTTTAAGGGACAATAAGAACTTTAAAAATGATTCTATCAATTTGACTTACAACTGTTTTTACTTCATAAACTTACACAAATATAATAAATGCACCTGCTCCCATAATGTTGGGCCAAATTCAAAACTGACAGTAAAATTTGATGCCGCTGACAAACTCCATGTACTCCATTGTTCTGGCGCCACAGAACAAAAGGATTTATTAACTGTCAACTGCATTGAATGAGGAGCAAGACAGCGAGCAGAACAGTTGTTTAAATTTAGATCAGCAAATTGCGCAGAAGCCAGAGCTGGAGAGGTTTTTCTTCTGTGTTTTCATACCGAGCATAGGCTAATTCAACAGCGGAAGAACACAGTAGCAGGCCGGAGGCAGGAGCTGGAAAAAGCTGGCAGAGGTTTTGCGTGAGCAAGGGTGCGAAAAAAAAGCGGAGGAAGAAAAGTGTTAAGAGAAAGAGAGAAGCTCTTCTCTGTGAGAAATGCGGGCTGAATTATTCACTACGCCAATGGCTCCAGTCCGTTTAGGTGCCCATTCAATCTTATGAAGTCATATATCTCATTTCAGACTCCAGGCATGAACTGCAGGGGGCGGATTTGGATGAAAAGGGATGTGAAAATGTACTAGGTAGGCGTACTAAGGGAATGGAAAATGGACCTTTTCCTGGGATATGGTCCTCACTTCCATTATATCTGTTGAGAGCTGCCTGATGTCAGTGTATCTGGACTCAACCAGAACGAGGGGGCATATTACTCTGACGTGAGGTTATCAAAAACAGATCTCCGCTTACGTTATAATCGTCTCCTTCAAAACACTTCTACCGTCCCTTCAGTATGAGTAACAGGAAGTAATGAGGACTCTTAAGGCTCTTTTAATGAGCTTTTGTTAATGTGAGTGAGAACGTGACTCCATGGTAACTGCACACTGTCTCACAGCTAGTGCGCTAACTTTAGCAACCGAACATCCTTGAACGAAGAGACGGACGTGGGCGAAGTGACACAGCAAGCCAGGAAATTCACTGCTGAGTTCGCCTCACAAACAGGCTTCTGGCTTCTCATCGGACCATTTCCGGTGAGAGAGAGAGAGAGAGAGAGAGAGAGAGAGAGAGAGAGAGAGAGAGAGAGAGAGAGAGAGAGAGAGAGAGAG
>JBBJLR010067128.1:0-10000 GCA_037577145.1 Brachypetersius gabonensis
TGTGTGTGTGTGTGTGTGTGTGTGTGTGTGTGTGTGTGTGTGTGTGTGTGTGTGTGTGTGTGTGTGTGTGTATGATGGGGGAGGAGACTGTAACTAACTCAGGACCTGCTGAGTACAAATAGCAGCCTATTATTCAACACTTCATCTCTCTCTCTCTCAATCAGTCTCTCCCTGTCTCTCACTCTCACTCTCTCTCTCTCAGCAGGACCACCTGTACCAGGTACGCACAGCACAACACCACTGACCCTGTCAGATCACAGGGTCGTCACTGACGTTACAGTATGAAGCTCCTAATGCTTGACAGGGAAACTCGCGTAGACGTTAATTCATGTTCGTTCTTAGTTTTTTGTTAAGCTGGGGTTACAGTGTCTCAACCATTTTACGACTGTTCACATCTGAGTGTCTGTATTTTACTCAGGGCCGATTAGAGATACTGGATGTACTGAAGTCATATAAGCTACTGTAGCTGGTTAAGCTGGTACTTTTGAGCTTACATTTGTTTTTGTTTTGGAAAAGTGCTTTTTATCTATCTTTCTATCTATCTATCTGTCTGTCTGTCTGTCTATCTGTCTGTCTATCTAGCTATCTGGATCTACTGAAGTTACTTAAGTACTTAGTTTGTTGAGCTGGTATTTTTATACTTCTACTAAATTATTATTATTATTTATTTTATTTTTTTTCCAGTCTGCTGATCTGCCAAGATGAGTCCCAAGAATGTCATCTTTAAGAAAATGTCCAAGGACAAGTCGGTAAGTGAAGAAAAGACATCAGCACTGTCTGGACTAATCCTTATTACTTTGGAGATACAAGGTTTTGTTCCTGATAGATAGATAGATAGATAGATAGATAGATAGATAGATAGATAGATAGATAGATAGACAGACAGACAGACAGACAGATAGATAGATAGACAGATAGATAGATAAACGCTATCTATCTATCTATCTATCTATCTATCTAGAAGGTATCTGCATGTTCTGGAGATCTGGTCAATCTGCGGCGAGAAAGACAGACTTTCATCTAGCGTAACACCAAGATTTCTTACCTTCTTAGAAGGGACAATAACAGAGTTCCCAAGAGAAATTATGAGATTGTGGCTTGGTGAAGAACTCCCTTTCATGAAGAGGAGCTCAGTCTTGCTGGGGTTCAGCTTCAGGTGGTGGGCCGCCATCCAAGTGGAAATGTCAGCCAGACAGTCTGAGATGCAGGTTGAGGCCTGGTTATTGTTGGAAGGGAAAGAGAGAATAAGTTGTGTATCCTCAGCATAAAAGTGATAGGAAAAACCATGTGAGGTTATTACATCCCCAAGAGAACCAGTATAAAGAGAAAAGAGAAATGGTCCTAGGATCGAGCCCTGTGGGACACCAGTGGATAAACTTTGTGGAGCAGACTGGGTGCCTTGCCATGCTACCTGGTACCTCCGGTCATCGAGGTAGGATACAATCCAGTGCCAAGCTGTGCCTGAGATCCCAAGGTTGGAGAGAGTGGTGAGGAAGATCTGGTGGTTGACCGTGTCGAATGCAGAAGAGAGGTCAAGGAGGACCAGAGCAGAAGATGGGTTGACTGATCTAGCCGCATGAAGTTCTTCTGAGACGGCAAGTACAGCAGTTTCAGTGGAGTGTGCCGTCTTAAACCCGGACTAGTGGGGGTCCAGAAGCCTGTTTAGAGAGAGAAACGAGTGGATTTGAGCCTTTGTCTAACTAGTTGCAATGAAACTAACCCGTTCCCCAGTAGCATGGTATGTTGGTCATGGGTATGAAATATGAATATGTATGTGTACAGAGGATTTGTTTTAGTCATAATGATACTGATATCGAGTTTATGGTGGTCTTACATGGTGCTGTTCTACCACTGAGAACTGTTCTGTGTGTGTTTTGCTCACAGGTGGCTGTGTACATGGGGAAGCGGGATTTTGTGGATCATGTAACTTCAGTGGAACCAGTCGGTGAGTTGGAGAATCTCTTGGTCTCTGGGATGGTTCCCCGCAAACCTACATCTTGTGCTCAGCTCTAATTTCGCTTTTTATTTGTTGCTCTACTTTAAACGATTATCTCATATAAACCCCCATTTTTTGGGAAAGTGAATATATAGTGTCGTTGAACTCGCTAATCGATCATGTTGTAGCTCTGAAGGTACATTTCTTCAATTTGTTCCTGGTTCTACACACCAACTTATTATTTATTTTCATATATTTTTCTTCCCTGTTCATTGTGAAGCTTCATCTCTCTTTTTTATATCTGATCCTCCCACCTTTCTCTAACAGATGGTGTTGTACTGATAGATCCAGAACTGCTGAAAGGCAAAAAAGGTACATCAGTCTTTGTTTCACATGATAGAAGTGGCAACACACATTTATGGGAATGCCTAATGACATTAAGGCAGGTCAGCACAGAAAAATAGTCCATGCTGTAAAACACACCTTATGCACACACACACACACACACACACACACACACACACACACACACACACACACACACACACAAATACAGGCAGTATTTTTGTAGTTGTACAACCAAACAATTGATATGAAGAATCCACATTATAGTTTAAGTGTTTTATCGTAATACTGTGCAACAAAAGTTTTTAAACACTTTCCGATCTCACTTTATTTTTAAGTTGGAGACCATAGATGATCTACAGATATTTTAGATTTAGTTGATTCAGTGCAATAGCAAGAGCATGAAGGTTTAGGATTACATTTAAGTTTGGGGGCTAAGTTAAGTTTATGTTTAGGTTTAGACTGAGTAGAATATTAAATTTTCACCATAGAGTTTAGTCCAAAGACAGGCACGGCAGGTATGTGTTTGTGTGTGTGTGTGTGTGTGTGTGTGTGTGTGTGTGTGTGTGTGTGTGTATCTGCGCTGTGATGGATTGGTCCAGAGTGTTTCTTCACCAATAGGCAAACTTGGTTGAGGATGCCTATAATGGATGGATGGATAATTAAGAACAAACCCTTTTTGTTCAAATGTTTGACTTTTAACAACTTTGTAAGCATAAAGCAAACTTTGCCACATTCCTGGTCAATACAAATTCAAAATTCAAAAGGAAAAGCCTCTTTTTGTCCAGCCTGTTTCTCCTAAACAGAACTTACAGTTTAACAATATGAGATTCTGAGCATTTTCTCCCATTTCTTAAATTCTGCTCCTGAGAAAGAGCTTCTCTAATCTCAGCCGGATCCCAGCTTGATTTCTTTTCTCTCACTTCTCTGATCTTCATTCAGCTCAGATCAGCAGATCTTCAGAACCTCCAGAAGATCCAGAAGAACACTTGGTTTCTTATAAACAAGTCTAAATTCAGTTAGCAGAAAATCTTCTGTCTTAACTTGATTTTAACTTAAGGTGTTTAGGAGAAACAAATCAGACCTAATAATCTCCAAATAAGAAGACGATTTATTTCTGATGTAACAAAGAAAAGACTATTGTGAGTAGGAGTATCATCTTCTAAAATGTTCCTCAGAATTTATTCTCTGAAGAACTAATGCTGAACAGGCACATATTTATTCTGTTTGCAATTTTGTTTAAGTGACTGAAAGGTTTAGTTGGTTTTTCAAAGCAAATGTTGGGCTGAAAATGTTTATCTGGTTTGGTATTTGATTCTGATCAGGTGAATGTTTTGACCTCCAGCGTACATAGCATTGACCTGCATGTTCCGCTACGGCCGAGATGACATGGATGTGCTGGGACTGGCGTTCCGGCGAGACATTTATCTTTGCACCCGGCAGGTCTACCCAGCACTCCAGGACAAGAAGCAATGCATTCTTACCAAGGTGCAGGAGAAACTCCTGCGCAAGCTGGGTGAAAATGCTTACCCCTTCTTCTTCGAGGTGAGTAGTTCTAAATTCCATGTCAGGTCAAGGCAAGTCAAATAGTTTTTTATTGTCATTTTAACCTTATACACATCCTTGATGCAATACAAAGAACAAAAACAGACTTACAAAGAACAAAATCAGAAACACCACAAAGAACAAAAACAGAAACACCACAAAGAACAAAAACAGAAACTCCACAAAGAACAAAAACAGCCCCAAAAAGAACAAAACCAGAAATACCACAAAGAACAAAAACAGAAACTCCACAAAGAACAAAAACAGACCCACAAAGAACAAAAGCAGAAACAGCACAAATAACAAAAACAGACCCACAAAGAACAAAAGCAGAAACACCACAAAGAACAAAACCAGAAACACCACAAAGAACAAAAGCAGAAACACCACAAATAACAAAAACAGAAACACCACAAAAAAGCAGAAAAACCACAAAGAACAAAAACAGACCAACAAAGAACAGAAACAGAAACCTCTGTGTTACACTAGCTGGGCCTGTTCTAGACAGTTGAATACTGCCTCTGAATATTATAGTCAAGTCAGTATCAGTCATGTATTTAAATTTAGTAACATCAGTTTTTAGCAATGGTTTCTGGACTTTCATGTTAAGGCCATGTTTTTGAACTGCAGTCACTGCAGTCTTTATTATGCTGTCATGTGGTGGTATTGTTAAATGAGGTGACCAAAAAAACCAAAATGTGACCATTCCTACTTAGCACCCTACACATTGCAACAGTTGACCCCCTAAAAGATTTGGCAGAAGCCACCACTGGGGTCATTTAACTTTATGTACTTTCACTTTTGGTCACTGCATTTGAATGGATATTGGACGGACTTAGATAGAGTGAACAAAGAAATCTAATATAGCCATGGTAGTACTAAACTAATATAACTACTGAAGTCCTCAAGTATCCAAAACAGCTCCAAATGTTTCCCCCCCTTTAAGATATTTAATCAAGAGGTAGGGGCTAGCCTTTAACCTCAAAAAAATCTCACTCCAGAGGCTAATGCAGCACCTGTGTAGGAAAGTGTGTATTGTTAAATGATTTGGTAATGGTTAAGTCTAAACCTGAGCGTCCCCCTAAACATGTAGACAAAGCTGAAGTGTCTGAAGTATCTCTTTCACATTAATACTCTCCCTCAGGGTCTAATTACACGCTTTGCTTGCTCTGTTTCAGTTCCCTGATAATCTGCCGTGCTCTGTGGGTCTTCAGCCGGCTCTCAAGGATGTGGGGAAGGTGAACTTTTTTAAAAAACCTCCTGTAGAAGAGGCCAGGTCAACTAATTTGGGCTTGCTTATTGTAATGACAGGAATCGCAAGTGGAAGTGGCTGACAGGAATCTTATCTTATTATCTAACCTTCCTCAAGCCTCTGTGCAACACTCTCTTTTTCCACAGCACTGTGCCGTTGAATTCGAGGTGAAGGCCTTCAGCGCTGAGAGCCAGGATGCCAAAGTCCGCAAACGGTCAGTCTAAATGGCCTCAAAATAGTTGTTTGCCATGTAAAGCTCAACTGTATGCAGTATCATCTTTACCATTAAGAGTCCACAGTGGAGGGCAGAATTTCTCAGATTTGGATCGATTAAGAACTTTTAGAGATATTTTGTGGTCATCTAGAATGTTGTTTTGAACCAAATCTTGAATAAACTACTTTAAGCTGTGAGTTAAGGCATTACAACTGTCAGGGTCTGACCAAGATAGACCAAAGCACAGGGCAAAACAGGCAGCCATATTAATTACATAGATCAGCAGATACGGGCAGGGTTCCACATCCAAAGGGCAGTCCGATAGGCAAACAGTTCCAAAACATCATGCCATAGAATCAAGATTAGAATCCAAATAGTCTAAACCGAACCAGTACACAGAAGAAAGGGGCGGCAATGTTCCCTGTGTCTTCTGTCTAGAAGATACACTTGAACTTGAACTTATGTGTCTTATTCCCGTCTCCTCATTACTATCTGTATCTTATTCCCGTCTCCTTCCCTGCCCAGGCGTTTCTCATTTGTTTCGTTAGTGTCACGTCGCGTCCCCTTTTCCCTCACATATGAACAGGCATGGAGAGGCACGTCCATTTCTCTTTCAGTTCTTTATTCCAAAACACAACCCGACTCCTAAACCCCAACCAATATATATCATACACAAACACATCCTACCAATCATTAAACACATTCACTCAATCCCAATTACACCCAGCTGTAAACATTCCAGCCCCACATGAACACAAATAAACTGATCTAAGGACGACCCCATACTGGCTGTCCACCCACATAACCCCCCCCGACCCTTACAGTTAGTGTATATACAGTTCCTGTTTTTGGGCAAATTTTTGTTGGTTCTTGGTGTTTTTCCGCTGTGGATTCATTTTTGCTTAATGGTTTTTACTCATCCTTGGCATCTTTGCTCTGTTATCTTTTGTTCTGTGTTTTTGCCCCTCTTGTTTTCATGTTGATGTATTTTACACCCCTGGTTAGTCCTCAAGTTAGTCCTGTTTGTGGTTAAATCTTTCCCCAAACTCTACATCTCCACATGACAGTGGTGAGACAGGAATCTCCAAAAAGTCAGGCAGGGAAATTCAAATTAGGCCTAGTGGTTAGGCATTCACCCCTGTGTCATGGGCCTGGGTTTGAATCTCAGGACTGCTAGTGGCATCACTGAGGTACCCTTGAGTAAGGTACCGTAGCCACACACTGCTCCCCAGGCGCTGTGTTCCTGGCTTCCCGCTGCTTCACTTGGTGAATAGGTTAAATGGGTTAAATGGGTTTAATGGGTTTAATGGGTTAAATACAGAGGAAGAATTTTGTGCTGTTCACACTGTGTTGTGGTGCATTTGTGTATGAAAGAATAGTCACTTTACAATGAACAAGATACAACAAATGCTCAGATTCCACCAATTGAAACATTTCAACCAATCAGAAAGCAGCGATGCAGTCGGCTCGGCTGGGGTCCGTTTTCGGCCCTGCTTGGGTTCGGCTCGAGTTCGGGTCGCTTTATTTGTGATATAAAAGCATTTGTTTGCGGTGCGGCACTGTTCCTTGAGTCGGGGAGTGGCATTGGATCTAGGCATGAAGAGTCATTGTGGGGAAAAGGGGCGGAGTCTGGAGTTGATGTTCTGATGGTGACAAGTCAGTCCCTGACCTTCTGCTGTACCGTCTGCAGGAGTACCGTCCACCTGATGATCCGTAAGGTGCAGTACGCCCCTGAGAACTCAAGTCCTGCTCCCTCAGTGTCCGTCACCCGCGAATTCCTCATGTCTGATAAACCTCTGCACCTGGAGGCCAGTCTGGAAAAGCAGGTGGGTTTCATGAGGAACATGCTCTCCTGAGCACTGAGAGGTTCCAGAGCTCCTGAGAGGCTCACACTGGGCTGATTCTGGACACTGATTTAATGTATTTCATTGTTCTAGGTGATAAAAAATTCTTTAACACCACTGTTGAATGTAATGCAGGCTTATATCTCATGTGTCTTGCAGACCTACTATCACGGGGAACCAATAAATGTACGGGTCAACATAAATAACGAGTCCAACAAGAATGTGAGGGACATCATTGTTACTGGTGAGAAACACTTTACTAAAAAAATTGTCAGGGACGCACTGATCTGGGATCCAATATTTTCCCTTATTCATCAAACACTGACATAAAATGCCATGAAATGAATAAACTAAATCTACTTTGGCACAATAACCCAGCCTAAATGTCCTGCTCTTCAGGAGTACATCATTAAAAGGACCCATCTTTTATATGTTCCACACTTTTTGACATTTGATGTTGAGTTGGCACTCTATACATTAGAGTCCAGTCTGAATACTGTTGGGTGATTGTTTGTGTGTGTGAAT
The DNA here is from genome assembly GCA_037577145.1 of Brachypetersius gabonensis. Lineage (NCBI taxonomy): Eukaryota > Metazoa > Chordata > Actinopteri > Characiformes > Alestidae > Brachypetersius > Brachypetersius gabonensis. The sequence continues at coordinate 7,662 of JBBJLR010067128.1, forward strand.
TCAAAACAAGCAGCTTAGTTTCCATACATTGTCTAAGGAGTGGACGTTACTTTTAAAAATGTTTTCATATCAAATTCCAAAATGAAACATAGGAAAATGTGTGTTTTTCCATGATACGGGCCCTTTAAAGATCTTTCAATTACGGATTTAATAGCAGTGTCGTAGGGCATTAACGACTCCAGATTTTTCAAGTCGACTAGTCGGTCAGCAAAGCTAGTCGAGCTGACGAATCGTTCGATGACGTCATCACACTCACAAAATTCATTAAAGTTCTCTGTAACATTAACAGTCAACATAACAATTAAACCAAACTAAACAAAGACTGACACCTTGACTGATTTTCTGGTAAATTTAAGTGTAGAACTGAGAGCGGGAACAGTTTAAGCTGCGGCAGGACAACTCCCTGCAGTGCTAGCGTTAGCCATGTTAGCTAGCGGAGCCATTTCAGATGCAGAGCGGTTCTGTTACTGTACTTTAACACCGACTTGCAGGTTCTGCAGGTCTCCGTGCTGTTTGTGTATCTAGAGTGAAGGATCTCCACACATGTGATGTGTGTCTGTCTTCTCTGCTGCATGTCTGTTGTCTTGTTGTGGTGTCATGTTTAGATTCCCCTCGCACCAACGGTACCACCCCTTTTATGAAGGGTCTATAATTATTGGTTAAACCAAGGAACGCGTGTCAGTGTAAGCCAATCAAAGATTTCATTGTGTACACAAGTGAGGAGAGAGAGAGAGAAGAAAAAACTCACAACTGGTTGACTTCTCTCAAGGCGTCGACTCGTACCTCTGTAGTCGACTAGTCGATTTTTGGGTTAATGCCCCACAATGTCGTCATACGTCTCTACTTTTAAACACATGCAAAGTATTTTAATCATCAAAAATAACCTAATTGCACCCCCTCCTTTGCAGCGGACCAGATTGCGACGGTGGTGCTGTACTCCAACGACAGCTACATGACGTCTGTGGAGATTCTAGAATCTGGGTAAGTCTCAGAATCCATGAAGGATTGGTGTGTTCTTTGTTAAAATACATCACACTCATCATTTCATCTTCTTTAACTCCTCTGCTGGTCCAGAGACAGCCTGGGAGCAGGGGGCAAAATGGAGAAGATGTACACGCTGCTCCCTCTGCTGACCAAAAACAAAGACAGGCGGGGCATAGCACTGGATGGGAAACTGAAGCATGAAGACACCAACCTCGCCTCCAGTAGCGTGTGAGCTTCATGACTGTGTGGTTTAGGAGTGAAGTGCGTCAGGACCGGACTTTAGAAAGAGAGACGGCTGTGCTACACTCACTGTCCACTGGCCACTGGTGCACACAAACCCAGACCATTAGACCGGTGCCCAATTATTGATGCATGATTGAGGTTAACCCTCATCTAGCTCTTTATTAATGGTCAGTTTCTGGACCACCCTCGACCTAGCAGTGACTCAATACATCGGCGAAGTCGCGGTTCAGTGTTTGCGGCCTCAGTTGTTCACAGATCATTTCTTAGAACCTAACTTACAGTTGTTCACAGAAACCCCGCAAAATCGTGGAAAACGCAAATGTCCTTTTTTTCTTTTCCGTTGCAGTGTATGTTTTTTCATGCATTTTAGTGCTAAATGATTAAGAAAAATAAAACGTACTAATTTTGTAACATAATATTAATGCAATTACATCTATATATTCTTTAAGGGGAATGTATTAATCTGAGTTTAAAATGAAAGTGTATTGGGTGCATATTTGGGGGCATATTTAGGGTATAGGCTATAATAAAATAGTCATTTTTTTTCTACCACATCACAAATTCGCGAGCGGTGCACTCTAAGCTGAGGTAAACAACCCGGCATCATTACAGTCACCAGCATGGATGAAATCAGAGGGGTTTTATTTCTTATCCTTGGTTTGTGGTCAAGTGGCACCAGACAAGACTTAAAGAAGCTAATGCTAATGCTAACGTTCAGTCAACAACACTGGCATAATCATAGCAACCAACAATCCGCAACCTCCAATATGTACACGTCATCATTTAGTATCGGTTTAATGTGGTACCAATAGTACCGTGTACCAGGGACCAGATTTTAGTGATGGAAAAGCAAATAAAGCGAGTTGATTTGAACCGAACCAAGCTGGTACCAGTCAGTGGAAAACCCCCATTAGAGACCCACCAGGACATCAGACATATCAGAGATAGATTTAGGGCTCCAACCATTAAATGACCTGTACATGATAAGTAATTGTTTGGGCCCAGTGTACTGGTTACACTGGAATAATTCACCACCTAAACCCAACAGTGGTCCTGAGGCCAGAAATTGACCAGTAATGGCGGGTTCAGGGGGGCTGATAAACTGTGTGGTC